>WBZZ01001180.1:0-92500 GCA_019918135.1 Paulinella micropora | reverse complement strand
CGATTTTGGTGATCTATACCTATTGAAAACATAGAGATAAGCATACAAGTCGTCGAGACATCAAATCACACCTTAAGAAGACTTCGTTTCCCTGTACGTGTATGGGTGCGGCCTCCCAGTTACCACTTTCTGGACTTCCCGTCATGGGTTTTGTCAGTGGGTCTTCCAGTCCGTTTGCGGTAGCTTTTCGATAAATCTATGCGCACCCATCAGGTCATTGTCAAAAGGAACGAAAGAGGAGAGTGCATCAGCTCTGTGACCTGAAAGCTTTGAGTAGATTGCAAATGGCACCGAGCATCTAGGCGCACTTCCAAATTATCCGCACCAGGTATGTGTACTCTTGTGTCAAGGTTCACTGCTTCCTCCGTGCGCATGACATCAGGCGGATGACTGGACTGTATGCTTCTCGTTGTTCGAACAGGCCACAGCTCCCCGGGCCAGCGTTTTGAAACAAGAACAATCAAAGAATCTAGTTGAGTCAGAAGGGGCAGGACAGCTGCTTTCAAAGGCACATCGAGCAGTCCCAACAAAGCGGCTCGAGGCGTGTGGCAGTACCATAAAGCTGCAAGCCCATTTAACAAGGGCCACGCGAGGTGAGAAACTAACGAGGACAGAAGGACAGTCTGCAGTTGCTGTGCCTGCCTAATAGTCGTTGTTTCACTTCGAAGGAGGCGGGAGGCCACCGAAAGAATCCTTTGGACTGCAGGAAACAGGACAGATACCCATCGACAAAGCACGTGCATCTCAGCAGAAGGAACAATCTCATTCGGCTTTGTTTGGTCTTTCGCTTCAGTTGGTTGAGCCTCCTGCTTCTGTCGCAAATCTTGTGCAGAAGCCGCGATGCGAGAAAGGAGATGCCATTGCCATGAGTGAAGGATTTCAAGGTAGATGTTCAGAGCACTCTTGTCTGTTTGTTGCTTGGATTCTTTTTGTTTCGATTCACAAGCCTGATCAAGGGCTTTGAAGACATGGAACTCCAAACTTTGCACCATGGCCTGCAAAAAAGATTAAAATGAATCGTTTCCGAGCCTGATCAGAAGAAGGTTGGGAGGTATATTGAAAAAAGCAAGCTCACCTGCATGAGTGAGATGACTCCGTCAGTTTCACCTCCGTCTTCAATCATCTTGATCAATCCAAAGACAGATTCTTTGCCGCACATATTCTCAAGCAGTCCATAGACAGGACTCTTTTCTTTTTTATCTAGCCATAGTTCATTCCCACCTATTGCTGACACCAGAAAGTCAAACTTGTCTTTCATAGAAGAGAAGAAGTAATCATGTGCTTCAACCAAAAGAGCGCTGGCGAGGCCGCAAACGGATGCTTGTAGACTTTCGGCATCTTTTGATAGCTCGTGAGGCACAAGCGTATTGGAGTGGAGGCTAAACACTAACTGTCGCAAAGCTTCACTCATCTTGAGAGCAGCGGGATCTATTCGAGCAATAACCGCCTGAGCAATCTGGACCTGCACCATAATTGCGATGAAGCGTTTGAGACCAGGCAGCAGAAAGGAGAAAAAAGAAGAAAAATTAATATTAACGAATTAATTAATAATAATATTATTCCAACAACAACAACAACAAACAAGAAAATAATAATAATAATAATAATAATAATAATAATAATAGTGCTTCTCTGTCAATGGCTGATGCATTTCTGCACATGTGCCTCCATCGTCTCACCCGTGAGGGGAGTACGAAGAATTGACGATAAGCTCTAATGACACCCCCGCAAGGTCAGAATAATAATAATAATAATAATAATAATAATAATGTATCTCCTGCCAATTGCTGAGCCAAAAGGCCATGTGCATCCAGTCCTCCATTCCATAAGGAAAGTCTCCACACCAATCGGTGGAAGAAAGGAAGTGACGGCATAGAACATTACTCTAGGAGCTTTATACCAATCAGCCCATGGAAAGGGACCGATGGCCTATGTACAACCTAATAATAATAATAATAATAATAATAATAATAATAATAATAATAATAATAGTGCTTCTCTGTCAATGGCTGATGCATTTCTGCACATGCGCCTCCATCGTCTCACCCGTGAGGGGAGTACGAAGAATTGACGATAAGCTCTAATGACACCCCCGCAAGGGCAGTTCCAACACTTCCAGACGGGCCGGTATGTTCAATGAAAATACTGGTCCAGATGGATCGGTATGTTCAATGAAAATACTGGTGGCACCGACGGGAATCGAACTGGCGACAGGGCCCAGATGGTAGAACTTGACCACTGGGCTATCACGGTGTCCATAATAATAATAATAATAATAATAATAATAATAATAATAATAATAATAATAATAATAATAATAATAATAGTGCTTCTCTGTCAATGGCTGATGCATTTCTGCACATGCGCCTCCATCGTCTCACCCGTGAGGGGAGTACGAAGAATTGACGATAGGCTGTAATGACACCCCCGCAAGGGCAGTTCCAACACTTCCAGACGGACCGGTATGTTCAATGAAAATACTGGTCCAGACGGACCGGTATGTTCAATGAAAATACTGGTGGCACCGACGGGAATCGAACTGGCGACAGGGCCCAGATGGTAGAACTTGACCACTGGGCTATCACGGTGTCAATAATAATAATAATAATAATAATAATAATAATAGTGCTTCTCTGTCAATGGCTGATGCATTTCTGCACATGCGCCTCCATCGTCTCACCCGTGAGGGGAGTACGAAGAATTGACGATAAGCTCTAATGACACCCCCGCAAGGGCAGTTCCAACACTTCCAGACGGGCCGGTATGTTCAATGAAAATACTGGACCAGAAATAGACCGGTATGTTCAAATAATAATAATAATAATAATAATAATAATAATAATAATACTATATCTGAGGCGTACTAATGCAGCTAATGGCATATCCTCAACGGACATAAGCCTCCAATACCCTTGTTCGAGGTCCTCCACCCCCCCGTGTCAGTCTCTCGCCTGATGATCGGGGCCACCGATGGAGCTCCTGAGGGCAAGACTGCACTAAGCCGAGGTTATTCCGCAGTCCCAGCAACCTCTTGCAAGACGTCACCGAATGTGCAAGTGCATACACCAAGCGCGGTTGCTAGAGCTGCCTCGAAACCCCACCCATAACAATCTGGTGTCTGCTGGGTCCTGGGCTATCAACCAGCATATGCGGAGTTTAAGATCTTTTACGCGCGCAACGACCCTCCTCCCCAGCATCTACCACCAAAGGGTTATGAGTTGGCGTCACAGTTTAACGCCTTGAGGCCATTGGGCTGAATAATAATAATAATAGTGCTTCTCTGTCAATGGCTGATGCATTTCTGCACATGCGCCTCCATCGTCTCACCCGTGAGGGGAGTACGAAGAATTGACGATAAGCTCTAATGACACCCCCGCAAGGGCAGTTCCAACACTTCCAGACGGGCCGGTATGTTCAATGAAAATACTGGTCCAGACGGATCGGTATGTTCAATGAAAATACTGGTGGCACCGACGGGAATCGAACTGGCGACAGGGCCCAGATGGTAGAACTTGACCACTGGGCTATCACGGTGTCCAAAATAATAATAATAATAATAATAATAATAATAATAATAATAATAATAATAATAATAATAATAATAATAGTGCTTGTCAGTCAATGGCGAATGCATTTCTGCACATGTGCCTCCATCGTCTCACCCGCGAGGGGAGTACGAAGATTTGACGATAGGCTCTACTGACACCCCCGCAAGGCAGCTCCAAGCCTTCCAGACAGACCAATACTTTCAAAGAAAATATCCTTTGAAAATACTGGCACCGACGGGAATCGAACTGGCGACAGGTCCCAGATGGTAGACCTTAACCACTGGGCTATCGCGGTGCCACAATAATAATAATAATAATAATAATAATAATAATAATAATAGTGCTTCTCTGTCAATGGCTGATGCAAATCTGCACATGCGCCTCCATCGTCTCACCCGTGAGGGGAGTACGAAGAATTGACGATAGGCTCTAATGACACCCCCGCAAGGGCAGTTCCAACACTTCCAGACGGACCGGTATGTTCAATGAAAATACTGGTGGCACCGACGGGAATCGAACTGGCGACAGGGCCCAGATGGTAGAACTTGACCACTGGGCTATCACGGTGTCCATAATAATAATAATAATAATAATAATAATAATAATAATAATAATAATAGTGCTTCTCTGTCAATGGCTGATGCATTTCTGCACATGCGCCTCCATCGTCTCACCCGTGAGGGGAGTACGAAGAATTGACGATAAGCTCTAATGACACCCCCGCAAGGGCAGTTCCAACACTTCCAGACGGGCCGGTATGTTCAATGAAAATACTGGTCCAGACGGATCGGTATGTTCAATGAAAATACTGGTGGCACCGACGGGAATCGAACTGGCGACAGGGCCCAGATGGTAGAACTTGACCACTGGGCTATCACGGTGTCCAATAATAATAATAATAATAATAATAATAATAATAATAATAATAATAATAGTGCTTCTCTGTCAATGGCTGATGCATTTCTGCACATGCGCCTCCATCGTCTCACCCGTGAGGGGAGTACGAAGAATTGACGATAAGCTCTAATGACACCCCCGCAAGGGCAGTTCCAACACTTCCAGACGGGCCGGTATGTTCAATGAAAATACTGGTCCAGACGGATCGGTATGTTCAATGAAAATACTGGTGGCACCGACGGGAATCGAACTGGCGACAGGGCCCAGATGGTAGAACTTGACCACTGGGCTATCACGGTGTCCAATAATAATAATAATAATAATAATAATAATAATAATAATAATAATAGTGCTTCTCTGTCAATGGCTGATGCATTTCTGCACATGCGCCTCCATCGTCTCACCCGTGAGGGGAGTACGAAAATAATAATAATAATAATAATAATAATAATAATAATAATAATAATAATAGTGCTTCTCTGTCAATGGCTGATGCATTTCTGCACATGCGCCTCCATCGTCTCACCCGTGAGGGGAGTACGAAGAATTGACGATAGGCTCTAATGACACCCCCGCAAGGGCAGTTCCAACACTTCCAGACGGACCGGTATGTTCAATGAAAATACTGGTCCAGAGGGACCGGTATGTTCAATGAAAATACTGGTGGCACCGACGGGAATCGAACTGGCGACAGGGCCCAGATGGTAGAACTTGACCACTGGGCTATCACGGTGTCCATAATAATAATAATAATAATAATAATAATAGTGCTTCTCTGTCAATGGCTGATGCATTTCTGCACATGCGCCTCCATCGTCTCACCCGTGAGGGGAGTACGAAGAATTGACGATAAGCTCTAATGACACCCCCGCAAGGGCAGTTCCAACACTTCCAGACGGGCCGGTATGTTCAATGAAAATACTGGTCCAGAAATAGACCGGTATGTTCAATGAAAATACTGGTGGCACCGACGGGAATCGAACTGGCGACAGGGCCCAGATGGTAGAACTTGACCACTGGGCTATCACGGTGTCCATAATAATAATAATAATAATAATAATAATAATAATGATAATAATAGTGCTTCTCTGTCAATGGCTGATGCATTTCTGCACATGCGCCTCCATCGTCTCACCCGTGAGGGGAGTACGAAGAATTGACGATAGGCTCTAATGACACCCCCGCAAGGGCAGTTCCAACACTTCCAGACGGACCGGTATGTTCAATGAAAATACTGGTCCAGAGGGACCGGTATGTTCAATGAAAATACTGGTGGCACCGACGGGAATCGAACTGGCGACAGGGCCCAGATGGTAGAACTTGACCACTGGGCTATCACGGTGTCCATAATAATAATAATAATAATAATAGACTTATCAGTCAATTGGCCTTTGATCCTGTCGGACATGTGCCTCCATTGGTAGCACGGGACCGTTCGGTGACGCGGCTCCGCTCCAAAGCCTCGACTAATAATAATAATAATAATAATAATAATAATAATAATAATAATAATAATAATAATAATAATAACAACAATAGTGCTTGTCTGTCAATGGCTGATGCATTTCTGCACATGCGCCTCCATCGTCTCACCCGTGAGGGGAGTACGAAGAATTGACGATAAGCTCTAATGACACCCCCGCAAGGGCAGTTCCAACACTTCCAGACGGGCCGGTATGTTCAATGAAAATACTGGTCCAGAAATAGACCGGTATGTTCAATGAAAATACTGGTGGCACAATAACAACAATAATAATGATAATAATAACTAGGGGCTGCGCCAACACCTGAGAGGATGGTTTGCGGTGCGCTTCGCGCCCCACCCCACCCCCCCCCCCCGCCCCCCCTCCTCGGACCCTCGTTTCCACAATCGACAGGGTACGTTGCATATACCCTTCTGGCACAACTCTGGTAGATAACTAGAAAGATACAAGATAGACATGTTTGGTCTATCAGCGCTGCATATCCGAGGACGTAGGCATCCATTCCACCCCGTTACCTGCAGGTAACTGGGCAGCGGGGATACAAGATAGATAAATTGATAGATAAGTATGGTATATGCCACCATCCTAAACGATGTGCTATACAAAGTACAGAGCCTTGGAGCATTCTCAGCCATTCATTTTGGTGCCGGCTAATTCGCGTGGGGTACGTACAATGGCCGGGCTGGGGTTCCCGGCGGGAGGGCCCCCCGGACCCCCCTTCCCCGTCGACAGGGTATATTCAATTGCAGGAGGTACCAGCAGAACGCAAGTGTAAGCTCTGGTGGCACAAAAACCTAAAATTTCTGGTTTTTGTGCCACCCGGCACCAAAACTTTTGGATCTCCGAAGAGAGCTCACCGAGAGGTGTCGGGTACACCAAACATCATCCTCAAACTCCCTCTGGTGTGCACGAACGGCGCCACAAAAACATGGATTTTCTTGTTTTTACGCCACACGGTACCACAATTTTTATATTTTCGAAAAGAGCTCATCAAGAAGTGTCAGATACACCAAATATCAGCCGCTAAATCCCTCTGGTGAGCGCAAACGGCGCCTGGTGGCACAAAGACCTCAATTTTCTGGTTTGGTTGCCACCCGCGACCGGAACGGGTACGTACAATTGCAGGGCTGGGTTCCGGGGGGAGTGCCCCCCGGACCCCCCCCCTCCCCATCGACAGGGTACGTTCAGTTGCCGGAGGTACCGGCAAGTACCCAAAAAAACAAGGAATTTCGGCATTCAGGACACTCCCCTAACGCAAATATTTGCGCGAATTCCAAAAAAATCATCGACATCGAGTCTGGGGCTAGCCACCCTGTCAATATGAGCTCCCAACTCCTCCTGGTTCACACAAACCATGACTTATTCCGACGGGGATGCAGAAAATAGGCTTTTAAAAAAACAAGGAATTTTAGCATTCAGGACACTCCCCTAACGCAAATATTTGCATGAATTCCAAAAAAACTGTACCAGCATCAAGATCGAGTCTGGGGCTAGCCACCCTGCAAACATGAGCTCCCAACTCCTGGTCACACAAACCATGATTTATTCCGACAGGGGTGCGGGAAAAAAAACAAGGAATTTCGGCATTCAGGACATTCCCCTAACGCAAATATTTGCGTGAATTCCAAAAAAATCATATCAGCATCAAGATCGAGTCTGGGGCTGACCACCCTGCAAATATGAGCTCCGAACTCCTCCTCGTTCCGACAAACCATGATTTATTCCGACAGGGGTGCGGAAATGTGTGTGTTTGGGGGGGGGGGGTACACAATTTCCATTTTTCCCCTCCCCCCAAACCCCCCACCCCCTACTCCCAACACCTTTTAGAGATCAGAAGAAGAAGAAGAAGAAGAAGAAGAAGAAGAAGAAGAAGAAGAAGAAGAAGAAGAAGAAGAAGAAGAAGAAGAAGAAGAAGAAGAAGAAGAGCGAAAGAAAGAAAAAGAAAGAAAACGAAAGAAAAAGATATTGTGTTTTGGTTTGCGAAAGGACGCTTGGACGTGACCTGCAATATGGTCAGGGTCATGTGAAACAAGCGAAGCCGAAGCAGCTCGTCACCAGAGCTCGATGGTGGCCTAGCAGGAGCAGAGTAGAATGTGCCAACAAATTCTCTCCTCCTCCTTCTCATTCGCCTTCGCCTTCTCCTCTTGCCTCCTTCCTTCTGCTCCTTCTCCTCCTCCTCCCTTCTACTCCTTCTCCTGCTCCTTCTCCTCCTCCTGCTCCTGCTCCTCATCTCCTCCTCCTCCTCCTACTACTACTACTACTACTACTAGTACTAGTACTACTACTACACTAATATTACTCCCGCTCCTCTTCCTCCTTCTGCTCCTCTTCCTCCTGTTCCTCTTCCTTGTATTATTCCTCCTCCTCCTACTCCCTCTTCGTTCTTCGTTCCTTCGTTCTTTCGTTCTTCCGTTCTTCCTTTCTTCCGTTCTTCTTTTCTTCTTTCTTCTTTCTTCTTTCTTTCTTCTTTCTTCCTTCTTCCTCCTCCTTCTCTTCTTCTTCTTCTTCTTCTTCTCACTTTGGCCGAAGAAGTAACAGAAGAGATTCAAAGGTGGCAAAACACTCGGGCGTCAAGTCCAAAATGAGTGGGTATGCCGTGAGTGGAACCTGAACAGCAAGTGCAATCAGTAATCCGTAAGCTAGTTAGAAAAATATTAAACAACTCGGGGGAAAAAAAGGGTATGTGTGTGTGTGTGGGGGGGGGGGGGGGGGGACCTCACGCGACAATTTGCTTTCTGCAACTTTAAAATCGTCACAGAGCTTTGCTAGATGTGACAACAGAGACAATGCCATCGCAAGAGTATTGCTCTGAGTGGATCGAGAATATGCCGAGCTTTGAGTAGCCTTTTCAGTGAGGTTCGGTTGCTTTCCTTCTGAGCCGTTCGGTTGCTTTGATTCCGAGCCGTGACCAGAGTCATACGCTGACTGCAGAGTATTCAACTCTGATACAAGACACACTATTAGACCAGTGAAAATAAATTGCAAATGAGAAACCGATGCATGCAAACTGGCTCAACAAAGGTTGAAGCTCTTTTGCTTCAGCTACATGGGAAGCTACAAGCCCTGCATGAATAGAGCACATCACCTTTGTTTCTTCGGGAATGAAGATATGTACGGTGCATACCGTGCACGGCGCGAAGCACGAGCAGCAGTGAGCCTCGAGCCAGGGCATACTGCAGCAGCAGTTGCGCGCCACGCACGTCTCCTTGAAGCAAGGCGACTGAGGTGAACTCCAAGAAAGGTTCGATCCCTTTGTCCACCTCCACACCAGAAGCTTGCACTTGTCCAACCTTGTACAAGCTCAACACAGGCACAGAGCCCACTAAGTCAATCAATGCATCCAGCACACCCTCACCCAGAGCATTGCCCTGTGAGCGAATGATCATCACCAACAGACGCGACAGCGCTCGCAGCGCTAGAGTGGCTGCTGCGTTACTGCGGGTGCTTGTGTCGGTCAGCTGCCGTAGGTACTGGATTTGCTTCTGGAAATGGCTCATGTGTCGGTCGCTTTTGCTCGTAGCATTCAAAAACCAAACAGCACGCTCATGCAACTGGCTTTCCATGCGAAGAAGACCCTGGTTCATGGAAAGCGACCACAAATGAAGTTCGCTGCGAAGTGTGGACTGAATCTAACACCAACACAATCCACAGGGTGGGAAGTTGCAACATTAGTTCTCATACCTCGGCCTGCCCAGTTTGCTTGTGTTGAACGTCTGCGAGGATGTTGGCGGTCTCTGCCATCCCCATGGTAGGCATATCAGGATTGGCAAACTCTGCGTAAGGCGACGGGGGCGCAGGAAACTCGAAACATTCGTCGAAAGAAACTGCAAATACATCTGCTGGAGAAAAGCTGGCGAACTCAACTGACTCATCCTCTTGGAGTGACTCATCAACCTGAACTACCTTTTTCTCGTGTTGGCTGGCGTGGAATCGGGCAGACGCTTCCTTACCTTTCTCCAACAGGGATAGAAGAGCGGGTTTGTCCTGTGCAAGCTCGAACGAAGTTTTGCCATTTTTGGCTGGCTTGTCAGGATCAGCGCCGAACTGGCACAACAGCTCGACCACATCGCCATGTCCCTGTTTCACTGCTAAATGCAAAGAGCTATCTTCATTTCCATCTAGCTTATTTGGATCTCCCCCGAACTCCAGAATTAATTTGACAACTCCTAATTTTCCATACCGAGACGCTATGTGCAAAGCAGTCCAGCCATTGTTGCCTTCTGCCATTATGTTGACGTCGGCCTTTCTCTCCAGCACTAGCCGCGCCTCCTGATCACGCCCGTGCCTGCCGGTCTCATGCAGAGCACACTCGCCGTACTAGCAACCGCACAACAGTTCCCATCAGTCCACATCAAAGAGGCCCTCAAGTAGAGAGGATAGACCGAATCTCGTTCGTTGACGTCGTGCCCGCCTAACCAGGTGGCAAGATAAAAGTGTACATACAGCAGGGAAGATAGCTGGACCAACCACAAGAAACATGATAACATACATAACGTACATACGTACATAACATATGTATGACATATATAACATACATACGACATTACATGCGTCACATACATTACATACAGAAAGACATAGGTACATACATACATGCTTGCATACATAAATACATGAATACATACATACATACATACATACATACATACACTACATACACAACATACATAACATACATAACATACATAAAAACATAACATACATAACATACATGTATAACATACATGTACAACATACATGTACAACATACATGTATAATTTAAATACATGAAAAAACATAAAACAAACTTACGCATACATGCACGCAATAGCACACACACACACACGCACACACACACACACACACACACACACATATATATATATATATAGAACACAGCACAACACAATACAACACAACACATTACAACACAATACAATACAATACAATACAATAAAATACAATACAATACAATACAATACAATGCAAACAATGCAATACAATACAATACAATACAATACAATAGACTACACTACACTACAATACACTATACACTACAATACACTACACTACACTACACTACACTACAATACAATACAATACAATACATTACAATACAATACAACACAATACAATACAATACAATACAATACAATACAATACCATGCCATGTAAATACAATACAATACAAGACCATGCAATACAATGCAATGCAATGCCATGTAAATACAATACAATACAATACAATACAATACAATGCAACACAATGCAAAATAATACAATACAATACACATACAATACAATACAATAACAATACAATAACAATAACAATACAATACAATAACAATACAATACAATAACAATACAGTAACAATATAATACAATAACAACACAATACAATACAATACAATACAATACAATACATACAATACAATACAATACAATACAATACAATACAATACCTACCATATACCATACCACATACCATACCATACCATACAGTACAATACAATACAATACAATACAATACAATACAATACAATACAATACAATACATACAATACAATACAATACAATACAATACAATACGATACAATACCATATACCATACCATACCATACCATACCATACCATACAACACAACACAACACAACACAATACAATACAATACAATACAATACAATACAATATAGTACAATATAGTACAGTACAGTACAGTACAGTATAGTACAGTACAGAACAGAAAAGAACAGAACAGAGCAGTACAGTACATTACAGCACAATACAATACAATACAATACAATACAATACAATTGCAATACAATACAATACAGTACAGTACAGTACAGACAATACAATAACAATACAATACAATACAATACAATACAATACAGTACAATACAATACAATACAATACGATACAATACAATACAATACCTACCATATACCATACCATACCATACCATACCATACCATACAACACAACACAACACAATGCAATACAATACAATACAACACAATACAATACAATACAGTACGGTACAATACAATACAGTACAATACAATACAGTACAATACAATACAATACAATACAATACAGTAGAATACAGTACAATATAGTACAGTACAGTACAGTACAGCACAGCACAGCACATCACAGTACAGTACAGTACAGTACAATACAATACAATACAATACAATACAATGCAATGCAATGCAATACAATGCATTGCAATGCATTGCAATGCAATGCAATGCAATGCAATACAATACAATACAATACAATACAATACAATACAATTGCAAGACAAGTACAGTACAGTACACCTTACAGTACAGTACAGTACAGTACAATACAGTACAGTACAATACAGTACAATACAATACAATACAATACAATACAATACAATACAATACATGTGTGTACATGTGTTATGGCACTCACTGTACACACATGTGGAACGCACACTTGGTTCTTCCTGTTTTTTTGAAAGTCATACAACAAATCTTGATTCTGCCTCTTGAAGGATACCGTCTAGGAGATTCTTTATTGCATTGAAATCACCTACAGGCAAGGGAGTCGGAACGCTTTTTGCAGTGATAAGATCCATCTGACCTGAAGCTGCAAGCGGAGGTAAAGTCATTTCGCCCGCAGTCCTTTACCTCTTAAAGCCACCCAACTGCAGAGACCCCGTTGGTCGAGTCTCTGGGTGGCTTCCTACCTCTGACCACCTCTAATCTTCGATCTTCTCCTCCACACCAGGCACACAGGATTTCAGAAAAATTTGGCACACGCATCGCCGGACCCTAGCGCCTTAGAGTCTCTGATATCGAAAAAATATGCCACTCTCTTTCAAGAGAAACCGATAGAAAAACAGTTGGTGTTTTACTTCGCCTTAGAGGCTTCGGAAGTCAGAGATACTAATAACACTACGAGCTAGGCGTGCAAGTATCGTTTGGGAATCGCCATGGGTTGTGGGAGCTCGGGTCCCGCTGCTTCTCCGCAGGAGATAGCTGCGAACAAGGCTGTCGAAGCCCAAATGGGGCAGGTTTTCCTTCACCATCCCATGATGTTTATTGCAGTTTCTGTATACATCATTTGTGATTGTGCACACTAGAACATATCGAGACCGAAGGGCAAGTGTTAAATAATCTTTACTTTATGCTTGGCTTACAGGATCGTGAGGCCGCTCGACGGGTATTTAAAGTTCTCCTGTTGGGAGCGGGTGAATCAGGAAAGTCTACTTTATTCAAGCAGATGCGTGTAATCTACGGGGAAGGTTTTTCGGAACAGAGCAGGAAAGCATTCCGCACTGTTTTGCACGCGAATGTGGTCGCCGCAATCCAGATGCTGCTCCAAGCGGAGACCGCCCTGACGGAATGCAGGATTGAGGGAATCGAAGTTTCAGAGGCAAATAAAGCTTTGGCTCAGTCCGTCGCAGCTTTAGTCCCCAACGAATTTCTGGATGCTAAGCTGGCACAAAATATTGGTTCTCTTTGGGAGGATCCTGGAATTCAGAAGCGCTTTGCCAACCGCCATCTCTTTCCTTTGTCAGACAGCGCAGAATACTTTTTAAACAAAACCACAGAAATCTGCAAGGATGATTTCATTCCGTCCCTCGACGATGTTTTCCGGGCTCGCGTTCAGACGCAAGGTATCGTTGAAGACATATTTGTCTTGGATAAGCAGAAAGGGGACACTATCTCGATGTTTGACGTTGGAGGGCAGCGAAGTGAGCGAAGACATTGGTTGCATTGCTTTGAAGATGTGACAGCCCTTCTTTTTGTTGCTGCTTTGAGCGAATACGATATGGTGCTCTTCGAAGATGCCTCCACAAATCGCATGCAGGAGTCGCTGAACTTGTTCGAAGATATTTGTGAATCAAGGTGGTTTGCCAACACCTCGATAATCTTGTTTTTGAATAAGAGGGACCTCTTCGAGGACAAAATCAAGAAGGTTCCTTTGTCGGTATGTTTTGAGGAGTATCAGGGCGGGGCGGGTGACGCAGAAACAGCCATGGAGTTCATCAAAACTCAATTCAAGGCCAGAAATCAAAATAAGAACAATAATAATAAGGAGATTGTGGTCCATTACACCACGGCCACTGACACGAATCTTGTGCGCACAGTCTTTGAGTCTGTCAAAGTATTTTTTTTGAGAGGCGTCCTCGCTGATTCTGGCCTGATGATGTAGTCCATTTGCATCACCCGCATTTTGTGTTCTTTCCTTCTTTTTTTTTTTTTTTTTTTTTTCTATTTCAGGTATATGATCAGGATAGAAAGTGTAGTCGATCATATTGATTATTATAATCAACAAATCAAACATTAAAACCCAACATGGACGAATGAAAGTCAAGAACATCCGCATAAATGGCGGCTTTTTTTTTTTTGTCACCGTGTCAATTCGCATGCAAAAATCTTGCTAAACATCTCAGACTGGTCCCATCTTGTTCCGTTTTGTTTTGTTGTGTGTGATGTCGACCAAAAGTAGTAATTATAATAATAACAACAATGATGATGATAATAATCATAATAATGATAATGATAATAGGAAACATAATAATAGTAATAATAGTAATAATAATAATAATAATAATAATAATAATAATAATAATAATAATAATAATAATAATAATAATAATAATAATAATAATAATAATAATAATAACAATAATAATAAGAATAATAAGAATAATAATAGTGTATTGATCTGTCACGGCTGAGTAAAAGGACCATGCGCCTCCATCCCTCGACCCAACAATCACCAGTGAATGTTGGGGAGGGAAGAGTGACTCTAACCATCCCTGAATAGCTACCCGCCCGGCGTGTCGGATACCTTGCCGGGAATCAACTGCAAATGATTGATGTTCCCTATGAGAGAGTTCCACAAGACTGTAACAAGACATTTAGTCTACCCTTACGAGCTGTTACAATAGTACGATATTTAATAACCGATAACTGTCCTAACGATATGAAGACTTAGGAATACCTAAAGTAGAGACTCCGTAATCTCCAGACCAACTTCAGGATAACCGACAGACCGGAACGGTAAGTATATCAGACTGAGCACTTCAATTAACGACCGGCTAAAATCACTACAGTTGACTTTTCACTGTTTTTGACCGGCTCGTTAGATTCTCCTCTGAACGAAGTTTCGACTTCACTAACTAGTTTTCGATTTCGTTCAGAAATAATTTCAAACTATCAATTCAAAGTTCTTTTTCTGAGAAAAGATTAATTATTGCCTTTTCCCCACTCTATTTCCTTTTCCTCTTATTTCCAGTGGAACACACACGTTGCGGTAAATTTGTGGACAAAGAAGCAAAAGTGACAACAATATTTTGACTTGCTTTTAATAATATTTATACATCTGCATATGTAGGTTCTAGTGGTCGTTAGAGCACCCATCAACTTCAAAGCAGGTAAACTCATTCAATATTCAAGATTTTGAAGTGCTGTTTGCACAGAATTCAATGTTTTTATTGGGAATAGGTAGCTGGAGGTTTAGTTTTTCAGTGTATTAAAGGTATTGCTGTGTTCCAGAGTATATATGTTCTGAATTTTTGCAAACTAATTTTCAACCTATGTTTTCCTAGTTTTTTTTTGTACCGTACTTCTCTGCAAAAACCCTTAGGCAGGATTACTCAACATAACATGTGAATTCATTTGTGCAGTTGTGTGTAAAAATGAGTGCAGAGTGCATCATGCAAACAGCATTTTTCAGTTAAAAACACCATACTTGCTATGTCCTGAGAAGTGAAAATTGCGGTCACCGCCGAAAATAAGGTTGAAAAATAGTGAGCTACCCCTTTTTTCTAAAACAAACACTTTTGCCATGCTTGCTTTTGCTTGAAACGATGTGGTTTGAACATTTACCTGCTTTGAAGTACTTGACCTCCGACATGATTTTGGTGGCGCCGGCCCGTGAATTTCTGCAGTGTGGCAATATTTGACAAGACCATGCCTATTCCCGGAGAGGAAACCAGAAAAATTTCCAAAAAATGTTTGAACAGACAGGCCTATCGGCATACGTAGCCTTTGAAGTGAAGGCCGCACTAAATTTTTTTTTATTTGACGGTTTTTGCGGGGTCGAGATTGGTAAAAGTCATGGCTAGAGAGGGTTTTGTGTTTTTTTTGTGTGTGTTTCTCATGCATACTTTCACGTCCCTTGAATCTCACTTGGAAAAAGGGAGATTCGTGACTGACTCCAAGTGACCAGTCGATACGGCTGTGCGTAAATGGCTGCGGCCCGTTCGGCCCGCACTACTCAGTGTTATTACTACAAAATAGACTGTGAATTCCCGGGACTTTTCCCCACCGGAACACTGTATTTGTTGGGTTCCACAGAATCCACTCATATTTGTGGCTACATATCATTTGTCATGATAAATCCTAGGAATTTCCTTAACATTTCCTTGTGAATTATTAATATTTTAATTACCATTAACTGTAATGGTATAATTAAATGATGAGGATGTGAGTTTGGATACAACCCCAAGGGATAAATACACAACGAACTCTTACTAAAAGTCTCTATGGCTGCAAACAGCTCTAACTCCTAAGAGTAGGTGAAATACCAGTAAATAGCTGAGAGGTCACTTCGTTTATTTACGTTGATTTCTACTGGTTTGCAGACTTGGTTTGCAAAGTACGATCTTGGTTGAACGTAGATTGTGAATAGCTGTTAGACGAGTTGGCACTTGAAGTTAAATGTACAATGTACTTGAAGGTGGCTTCAAGTTCAAGTCATTGGTGTTCAAGTGGAAGTCCGAGATTTTCATTTGGGAGATTGATGTGAAAACATAGATTGTGCGGCAAAAATGATTTATCGATTCTCTTGACTGTGTTCGCTAAATTTCACAGTAAATGCGGTGGGGAATCGGGGGAAAAGACATCCGAGAGGGGGAAAATGGCATTTGCTGTAAAAACTTTGATTAAATCGTTTGAAGTCATTCCTGGACGAAATCGAAAGCTAGTTAGTGAAGTCGAAACGTCGTGCAGAGGAGAATCTAACGGGCCGGTCAAAAACAGTAAAATGTCAACGGTAGTGGTTTTGGCCGGTCGTTAAAGTGCTCAGTCTGATAGCTCCCCCCCCCCCCCAGACCTAACGGTTGAGTAGAGTTGCGTACAGAGTGAGTGACTAACGATTGTGACTTGTCTCAGAAAAAAAAAAGTAGGAGAAAAGAGAAAGATGTCTCTTTAAACCCAGGAGGAGGATGAAAAAGAAGTGCGTCGATGTGTAGCGCATTGTAGACGGAGATCAGCCGGGGCCGGATATCGGGATGCGGAAGCGGGACTGAGACAATTGAGGCGCAGTAGCGATGCGTTGATATCGGGGAGCTGACATCGAGCCGTAGGAAGCTAGGTGACCATGTATCGCACAGCCGAGATGAACCAAATTTAATGCACCAATTATGCCATGCCAATATAATCACTGAGGTGTTCAGATTCGATGAGGATGATTGTTGACCTGCAGGCATAAAAGGCGACCAAGGACTTACAGGGATACTCTGGTCGTGGCGTAGCTTGTCTAGGGACGATGGCGGGCCAAGTGGGAAAAGCGCTGGGCTGTGGCGGGTGAAGCCGGTACGATGTGTAAAACCCACTTGAGAGTGTTGAGGTGGCTATTCCTTCGATGTAGCTTGCTTACCTTTCTGGAAGATATGAAGTGGGAAGGATTGATGAGAGGGCCTGAGACGCTTAAGAACGCTGGCGGGAAGCCGGCCTTTGTCTTTGTTGGTCTTGTGAGAGCGCCACTCGATGTGTCGATGAACGACTTGATCGTTTGTTGTGTCGAAGAGAAGGGGTTTCCAGTGGGCTAAGGATTACCCCAGCGTTGGATAGTGGTTTGGTCCTTTGTATCTTCGTAGATGGGACGGAAGAGAGGGTTCTTGTCTGAGGTCATACCGAGCTGGTGAACTACGAGGTCGTTTTCCTCGTTCTCTGGGTCTTCGTCTAAAACGATGCCAAGTTTAACCCGATCGCGGTCGATGAATGCTACGACTTCGCCGATGGTGTAGTTGACTGAGTCGTCGTCGTGATCGTCTACTGCGACTGAGTTGAGCGGGGCGAGGCCGTCAGTGGGTGCATTATACGGAGCGAGGTGTGAGCGGTCGATGCGTTTCAATACCTTGTTGGTCTTGAGATGACGCAGCTTGAAGCAGTTGAAGCTGACCTGCTCAACGATGGTGTAGGGGCCGTCGAACTGAAGAACGGAGGAGGCTGGAATTCCTTGCTCGGAAGGCTTGGGGCGGTAGACGGAGACTGTGTCGTCTACTTTCCATTCCTTGACAGCCTTGCGGCGGCCTTTGTTCTTTTGGGCGACGGACCGGGCACGGGTAACGGTGGTGTACGCGCTGACGTAAGTTGTGACAGCGGTGCGGGCGCTGTTCAACAGTGCGATCTGTTCGGCCGACTGTATTGACAGTGTCGGTGATGCGTCGAGGGCGGCGCTGGAAGCGGTAGCGCGGGCAGTAACAATCTCTGGCAAGTCGAAGAAGTCCAACGTGCAGCGGGGCTTGCGGGCGAGCATTCCTTCAAAGGCAGTTGTGCCGGTTGCTGTAGATACGTATGTGTTCTGAGCGAAGGAGAGAGAAAGGGATGATGCTGGGCCAGTTGGTCTTTTCTGCCTTAGGGAGAGACTGGATAGCCGTGCGGATAGCTTTATGGCGGCATTCAACGTAGCCGAGTTGATGATGCGAGTAGGGCGCGGTGGTGAGCCATTCGAGGCCGGCTACGCTGCAAAAACGTTTGGCCAACGTGCCAACGAAAGAACTATGATAATCGGAGAAGATTGATTCCGGAAAACCAAAGATGTAGGCCCATCGATTGAGGATGAGTTCCACTGTTTCTTCCGCGAATGTGGAGACGCATGGGATAAATTGGAGAAATCCCGAGAAAAGATCGACGATGGTCAGTATGTACTGAGAGGTGACGCCGGGGATGCCGATGTGAACGTGGTCGAGGCCGATGCCCTGTCCTTGATGCGTCCATGTGAGCGATGAATACGACAGCCGTGGTTAAGGGTCAGGGCGTGGACTAGTTGGCAAAAGTGGCAGTCACGGAGGGCGGCGAGGACGTCATGATGCATGATATCCGTACCGTCTGTGCGGAACCAAATGTAGCGCTCCTTGATAAAGGGGACGAGTGTCGGCGCTTTGGCGTGGTTCTGCATGAGGTGGGCGTAATTGATGAGGGGACGGCGTAGTTCTTTCTGGGACATAAACCTTGACTGAAGATTGATCGGGGTCAACGGTGACTGCGATACCTTGTCGGAGGATTAGTTCGGCTGAGCCGACGGAGACAGAGATGACGTCTTCTGTCCAGAGAGGGGCCGTGAAATTGTCCTGTCGTGCGTTGATGATTTGCTGGCGTGTAACGCGCTGTGCATGCGATGTAGCAACGAGAGGATAGATATAGTGTTGCTCCATTCCAAGTCCATGTACGAGCCAGACGAGGTTGTCGTCAAGGAATAAAATCTTGCGGCATTGCTCGACGATCGTCTGTGGAAGAGTTTCATCGGGGACGCAATGAACCAAGTCTTGAGGCATGAGCAGTGCGAAGGGCTTGCGGAGGGCAAACATATCGCGGGCAACCATCGGGGAGCGTTCAGCAGAGGGAATGACAATGGCCAAGTCCCATGGGGCTTGAATGCTACGTAGAGTGGGGCCGCCGCGGAGGATCCGGCAAGATAGGGACTTGAGACGGGTATCCAAGGCCGCGTGCGTGCCTTCAACTGCTAACCAAAGGGTAGAGCCTGCTCGGGGTGCCGGAATGGTGGATAAGAGCTGGAGAGTCGCCTCGGCTTCGCCAATCAAGGTGGGCTGGCCGGGGGCGATGCAAGGGACACGTGAGAGACCGTCGGGGAGTTGGTTTTGCTTACCTGGTAGGTATTCGACTTTGAATCGAATCGTCTGAAGGTGCTCCAAAACCCAGTTGACGACCATGGGGCTGCGAGCGTGCCATAGCCACAAAAGGGGACGGTGATCTGTGACATGGTGAGTTCGTGATCGCTGGCATCGCTGTAGTAGCGGCACTGTTGAATACCGTAGATGACACCGTAGGCTTCACGAACGTAGGTCGCCCATCGTGTTTGCGTGTCTGTAAGCTTCTGGGAGAAGTACTGGATGACCGGAGCGTTGCGCTCTGGGTGAAGTGCGCCGCCAATGCCGATCTGGCTTGCGTCCGTCCGGAGGTAGAGTCGTTGCGACTGCTCATACTTCACCAGAATGGGGAGCGTAGTGAGGACACGGCGGAGCTTCTTCATGCATTTCCGCTCATCTCGGGTCAGGTAAGGGGCACCGGAGGGCCGAGCGTGAGTGGATTTGAGAAAATTGGTCAGAGGTGCCACTAATCGGGAATAGTCAGGGATATGGGCTTGGATGAAGTTGGTCATACCTAAGACTGATCGGACTTCGGAAACGTTGGATGGGTCGGCCAGCTTAAGAATAGCGTCGACCTTGGAAGAATCTGCTGCGATACCTTTCTTGCTGCAGCGTTTGCCCAGAATGTTGAGCTCGCGATAGCCTAAGCGTAGTTTCCGGGCCGAACCGTGGAGGCCGGAGTCTCGCATGGCTTGAAAGATGCATCGGAGCTCGCGAAGATGGGTATCGAAGTCGTTGGAGCCGTCTGTGACGTCGTCGAGGTAGGCAGAAGCGGATTTATTCCAAAAGTCCAGATGGTTGAAGGACTTATCCATAGCGCGTTGAAAGTCTCCCGGGGCGCGGTGAACACCTTGAGGCATGAAATTAGGAACTAGGAGTCCTAAGGGTGTCCAAACAGCGAGAATATCGCGGCTACCGTCATCTGGATTGAGTCTCAGATGCGTGAAGCCGTCGACCATGTCGATAGAACTGAGATAGTGCCATCCTGCAAAGCGTTCGCGGTACCTGGCACAGGCAGGTGGAGGTTGTCGTTGACACCGCGGTAGTCGTAGACGTTGCGTATGTCGCGGATGACCTCCTTTGCTATTAAGTCTTCAAACTTTCCTACGGGGCAGGCTCGACTAGCCCAGGCGCAATTTGCAGAGGCCATGGACCAGAGGCCGGCTGTAAGAACGTCCATCGCCCAACCTTTGAGGTATTGGTGTACCGCTGGATTGCACCGCAATTGGTTTAGCTCCCGGTTTGAGGATGAGCGACACGACAGTGTGATTGAAGACACCTGCTTTATCTTGGAAGACATCGTCGAATTCTCCGAGGAGGGCCCATAGAAGTCGTTGTTGTTCTGCAGTGAGGCCCGGAGTTCACGACTTCAGGTGCGTATTTGGGCGCAGGCGGCGCGGTAAGTTTGGCGGCCTGTTTGTCTAGAAAGTCGCGGCAAAGTCTCTCAGAAATGAGAATCCACGGGGTGGTCTGTGTTCCACTAACCGTAGTTGCCGTACAGTAAAGCATGCGCGGGTTCGGGCATGTTGCAGCGAGCTCCGCCATGGCGGGATCGAAGTATGGGAGGATCCTTTACAGCGAGGACTGTGACTTCCCGGTGGGGAAGAGCCATGGTGGAAGGATCCGGCGGTAAGAATAGGGCGGTGTCTGGAGAGGGCTCCAGACTTGATGGTCACGCCCGACCCTGTTTGGTATTCAATCCCTGCTGGTGTCCGGTACCAGACCGAGCATACATGTAGAAGTGGCGGCGCTGCGTTGGAGCCGCAAAACGATGCTGTGGGCGCGGAGGTGGCTTGTAATTCGGGTTTTGGACGGGCCGAGGGGCTGTCTGACCATAATGGGCAGTGCGGCCCTGTTGGCTGGTCCGATATACCCGGTCGGGTTGATACTTGCCATCGCCGGCCGGCGGATATCGGGTCCGCTTAGCGCGTTGCACGTGTTTGCGGTTCTTCTTGTAGCGGGGGTGGCCACCAAGACTACTGTTGAAAGCTGGTCGAGCTGGTTTCGGTTTAGGCTTGCGTGTCCCAGTAGAGCCAGTAGTGTCGATGTGAAGGCAATCGCCGTAGCCACACTTGCACCACACTTGATGTGTTTTGTTGGGGGTGAAGCGCTTGCCATGCGAAAATGCAGTCAGGGACATTATAGGCGAACTGGTTGCTGTCGAGTGATGGTACGGTATCTATTGAATACCTAACAGGATCCACACTGTGTTTCCCCATTTTGACTAGTTCAGCGAGTCTCCGCCAAACGCGCTCTTTGTCTTTGATGCTCGCCACACCGTTGATGGCTCCTGATGCGTTGAAGAAAGCGCGATCCAAAGAGTACGGAATGATGAGGCCGCAGTTGCTGAAGTAGTTGAGTTCCGAAAGGATCTCCCGTCGTAAGTAGGTGTGAAGGTGGGGTTAATAGCGGAAAGCCAAAATGATGGCTGTGTAGGTAGATCGGAGGGCTTGCTACCTGCGCAGTGTTTAGCTGTGCAAATACACCATGGTAAATGGGGCGTAAGGCATGCTTTACGTGAAGCGCGGAAGGCAAAGAGGCCATCGGGAAGATATTGTCGGGTACAGGCGTCAAAGTCTAGCTCGCGTTGGAGAAAAGGCTTACCCGATCGTTGTCCGACATCGATCCGATGGGCCAAGTTGTACCAGAGGTAGCGTGTCTGTGAGGTAGGCTGTAGCCGCGTTGAGTCCGCCAGAGGAGACGCAACAAATCCAGTCCATGTGCAAATAAAAGTTGAGCTGCTTCAAAATCTTAAGGCGCATGTCCGTTCGTAGATCGGGATTGATGGCAGCAAGACGGAACATACCTGGGTAGATAGGCTGAGGGGCGGGTTCGAGAGGGGCGTACTTCGTTTCGAGCCATTCCGTTGTCTTGGCCGGGAACGTAGGTGCATGGCGTGGGATGACGGTGATGTCGCCGCAGTTGAGGAAGACGATGACGTTGAAGATGTGGCCGCGGGTGGTTGGCTACTTGCCGGGTTGGGCGAGTCCGGTTTTGACTCGTCGTCGTCGCTTTTCTCCGGTACGGAGTCGGCGGTCTGGTGTTACAGGCTGTCTTTGAGACTTTAGGTGGAGTAGGTGCAGGCTGCGGGCTTGCAGTACTCTGTGTAGCGGGTGTCGGAGCGGGGACTGAGTGTTGGTAGGCGTGGGGCTCGAACTAGAGCTCGAACTACTAGAGCTCGAACTGCTAGAGCTCGAACTACTAGAGCTGGCGCCGGAAGTTGCGGCGAATACCGCGTCGTCGAGCACTTCGACGTCGATCGGGAAGTCACTGGATCCTGGTAGTCCGGACTGTCCATCCGGGATCATGCACACGTCGAATCCAGGTTCAATGAACATCCCTTGGGGGAAGCCGATGAGGTAGTGTCCGCGTGTTTCCAGTGGACTCAGCGTGTGGATCGAGAGGGGCAGGTTCAGAAGTGCCTCGGCTTGAAGATCCGACTGAGACATCTTCATTTCGCAATAGAACTTGCGGAGGCGTTCCGTAGTTTCGGCTGCCTTCAGATTGATCCAGCGGCCCGTGTTTGTATGTTGATCCACCGGTAGTGCCGATTCTGCGTTCCCCGGCGCCCATCTCCGGATGTGGGGATTGGGGTGGTAGTTCATCCGTCTGCGAAGGCATGGGACGCCAGAAGGATAACCTTTCAAACGTTTTTCTCGCGAGTACGGGTTGACCATGTCATAGTCGCAGGGGGAGGTGCCCGGAGGATGGTGGACTACGTGGATTTCGCGGCTGAAGCGCTTGCCGGTCTGGCTGGCGATAAGATAAATAGCGATTTGAGCTATAATCCACTCCACGTTGTCGTATCGCTTCCAGTAAAATGTAGTGGGCAATTTTACGTGGGAGGCGTCTGGATTCTGTGGATCGATCCAGTTTGGGCACTGTTGAAGGTAGTTGGTAAGGTTTGTGCTGTTTCGGCCTCCTAGTGACCATGTACCTTCCTTGACTGTTATTCCTCGCGTTAATCACTGCCGATTGTGTTGGAGGATATTGTCGAAGAACTCTTCGTCACGCCTATTCATGTAGTAGATTGACAGGGAGCTATGGTTGAAATAGTTCCGCGGGAGGTCGACCGTGCAGAGGTAGCTGCGTTCGCGCACTAATACATTCTGGATGTCGTAGTAAGAGTCAGTCGCAGTGATCTTCAGCCATATGGAATCAATGCAAGGGAGTCGGTGGAAGTAGTGCTGAAGTACGAAACAGCGTTCTCGTGTTGGTAACTTGAACGAGTAGCGTTGGTATAATGCGGTGCCAAATCCCGGAGCCATGGTGTATTGGCCTGTAGACGGGGTTTCCATGCAACTCCACGGGAAAAGCAACTCACCTTCAGAAAGCGCGTCCATAATGGTGTTTCGGGGTGCTGTTCTCGGGGTGTTACCGACAATGAGTCCCAAGTACGATGACGCTTTGTATCCCCAAGGTCGCTCCGGATGACACCATACCGGTGTGGAAATAGTCCACGTTTCCGGTAGGCTCCACTTGGCGGCCAACGAGGGCTGTACACAGAAGTTGCGCAGTACTTCGTCCATGTGCCGGGCCATAGTGGAAGATGGTGGCCTTCAAAGGGGATTTCAAAAATCCATGCATCGTGCTTGCGCCTTTCGGATGGTTGAGGATCTTTTCCACTGCCTCCTTTGTGAGTACCTCCTGGACCACTGTTTCGTCCTGAAGGAGGCGTTGGCGTACGCGTTTAACTCTGACTAGGCAGAGGGCTTCCGTGTTGACGACGCCGTGTCTTGCAGTCGTGCCGCCGTCGATAAGACCCATTCCCAACGTGAAGTCGGAGAATGTCGAATGGTCCATCTCATGAGTTATGTTGCGAGGAGGCCAGTAGCGTTGCATGAGAAGCGTAGGTTTGTCACGACTGAGGCCGTACGTGGCATCACCAAATTCGATATCAGAGCCACCCCAAGGGGTGTTCCCATACATCTGGCGAGGGTCAGTACGTAAGTAGATCTGACTCTCCCGGGTGCGTGGAGGCGCCGTAGTGGACGACGAGCTCGATGTCGAGTTCGAGGACGAACTTGAAGTTGTGCTCGAAGTTGTGCTAGAAGTTGTGCTCGAAGTTGTGCTCGATGATGAGCTTGCTGATGAGCTTGACGATGAGCTTGCTGCCGAGCTTGACGAGGCGCTCATGGACGAACTCAAGAATGAACTCGAAGCCGGGTTCGGTGCTGCAGTCCATGGGAGGAAAGTTCGCGCCAGGAGCGGGTGTGCGCCGATAAAGTTGTAGTGGTCCGTGTACGGGAAGACCATCTGCTCCGCACATCTCCAGTGGATGTCATTTTCTGGTGGCGGGATTTGGTAAGTCCCACGGGAGTTTTCTGCCGTGCGCAGCAACGATCGTTCCACTCGAGGGTAGTCCCAACCGTCGCGTCTTTCTGGAATGACGTTGTCGGGCCATAGTCCTTGGCTAGTGATCATTTGTTTCGGGATCCAATAACCGAGGTGTGGACATCTAAGGTATGTGCCCACGAAGCAAACAGATCCCATGCTCGGGAAGTAGTTCGCGTATACTTCCTTGACGATCCACAAGTCTTCGTCAGTAGTGGAGGCCTTTTCCTCTTCTTTGCGTTCGGGGATACAGCTTGGAGGTATCCATACAAATGGTACCGGTCGGATCTCCTTATACGTCTATTGTGGGTTCTGACCCGCGCGTAAAGTGGGAACTGGAGTACTTCAGCTCGTCGAAGTTGAAAGGGACCTCCGATTGCACGACGGGCGTTTGGTGTCATTGGTGGTGCCTCGAATCCCGCGAGTCTGCGGCTCGGGTATTCGTATAGAAAATATTATTGGGAAAAATTTTACCTTGGGAAATAAAACTTTACCTTGCTCACATTTGGATGATACCGTTCCACTGGATACCACCTTCGGGTTTTTTTTATCTGATTATATTAATGTAAAATTTATTATGCATTATTAGTTTTTAGTTAAAATTTTCAAAATCCGACAGGCGTTACAAACCAGGCTTTGTCAACTGCTTTGATAATGACTTCCTGCTGCGTTGCTTCGTACTTAATGTCAGCGGCGGTAGAGAGTGCCACGGTCACTGTGTTGTTTTTCTTTAAGTTTTATTTATTATCAAACCACTTAGAAACTAAGGTGTGTTTTATGAAATTTATTCAATAGTTTAATATATTTTAAAGATGTTCAAAATTCTGAAAATGTAACTATTATTCAACAATATAAATATAGTATTTTATTGCTGTTGACATTCAAGACAACAACAAAAATTAGTTTTTCATTTTTGTGTCAGATTTTCATTTTTGTGACAGTTTTTCATTTTTGTGACAAAAATTCAAATTTTCAAATTTAACGGTAACATTTCGCGAAAATTTACGATATTTTGCGGACGAATATAGCCGTTAATTTGAAAAATTCAAATTTTC
This sequence comes from Paulinella micropora, assembly GCA_019918135.1. Lineage (NCBI taxonomy): Eukaryota > Cercozoa > Imbricatea > Euglyphida > Paulinellidae > Paulinella > Paulinella micropora. The sequence continues at coordinate 66,319 of WBZZ01001180.1, read as the reverse complement.
ACCCAAAATCAAAATTCCAACCAAAACTGAAATTCCAACCAAAACAGAAAAATCAATTTTTTTTGTTGTCTTGAATGTCAACAGCAATAATGTTTTCAAATCTAGTCACTTTTTTCACTTTGACTAATTGTTATTAATATTACCTGCACGTTGCTTTAAAGTTATTGTATCTCTTTGGATACCACTTCCGTGTTATCTCTTTGAGACCTCTTCCATTCTATCTCTTCTGCTTCCCACTCAGGCTCTACGAGTGGCAAGTATTCTATTAAAACAGTGTTTGCGTAAAAATAAAGTTTCAACTGCTATTAAAGATGATTTTACAACTTAAATAAGTATTATATATAAATCTGTAATGCTTATTGCAACAGAGTTTTTTACAATTTTCAAAAATGTGACATTCAGAATCCTCGTCTGCATACATATTACAGTATGTGATTCGGAAGTTCCGACTCCGCGGTAAGTCACTGCATTAACAACAACGACAACAACAACTACAACAACTACAACAACAACAACAACAACAACAACAACAACAACACGTACGACGACGACAATAACAACACGTACGACGACGACGACAACAACGCGTACGACAACGACGCGTACGACAACGACAACAACAAAAACAACAACAACAACAACGACGACGACGACGATGACGACGACGACAACAACAACAACAACAACAACAACAACAACAACATTTGGAATAGAAATTTCCTTTTTGTTTGTAACGACTCCACAAAAGAAATTCGCCTCCGGCGGCCGCGGGGCCCTCCTGCGGAGAATAAACAACAACAACAACACCAACAACACCAACAACAACACGAACAAAAACACGAACAACAACACGAACAACAACAACAACAATAACATGTACAACAACAACAACGTTTTAAGTTTTATTATTATTATTAATTGAACAACAACAACAACAACAACAACAACATGTATAACAATAACATGTACAACAACAACAACAACAACAATAACAACAATAACAACAACAATATTTATTACATTATTCTACAACTGTTGTATTATATTATTTTAAATTTTACAACAACAATAACAACAACAACAACAACAACAATAATAACAATAATAATAATAATAATAATAGTGCTTCTCTGTCAATGGCTGATGCATTTCTGCACATGCGCCTCCATCGTCTCACCCGTCAGGGGAGTACGAAGAATTGACGATAGGCTCTAATGACACCCCCGCAAGGGCAGTTCCAACACTTCCAGACGGACCGGTATGTTCAATGAAAATACTGGTGGCACCGACGGGAATCGAACTGGCGACGGGCCCAGATGGTAGAACTTGACCACTGGGCTATCACGGTGTCCATAATAATAATAATAATAATAATAATAATAATAATAATAATAGTGCTTCTCTGTCAATGGCTGATGCATTTCTGCACATGCGCCTCCATCGTCTCACCCGTGAGGGGAGTACGAAGAATTGACGATAAGCTCTAATGACACCCCCGCAAGGGCAGTTCCAACACTTCCAGACGGGCCGGTATGTTCAATGAAAATACTGGTCCAGAAATAGACCGGTATGTTCAATGAAAATACTGGTGGCACCGACGGGAATAATAATAATAATAATAATAATAATAATAATAATAATAATAATAATAATAATAATAATAATAATAATAATAATAATATATATTGATCTGTCATGGCTGAGCCCGAGGGTCATGCGCCTCCATCCCTCGACCCAACAGGGACTACAGTGAGTATGTTGGGGAGGGAAGAGTGACTCTAACCATCCTGCATAGAAGGCCCCAAAAGGAAGTCCCTACTACCCGCACAGTGTCGTGTACCTTGCAGGAAATCAACTACAAATGATTGATCTTCCCCGCGTGAGAGCTCCACGAGACTGGGTAGGTCCCGCATGGAGGTACTCATAGGGGTAGCAGACATTTCATGCGGTCTGCCAGCGCATGAGGACGTTTTGTGGTAAGTATCTGGGATGCCTCGAAACCCGTCACCACCCCTAGATCGCGGAATGTAAATACCCCTTTGATCCCACGTGGTGTATGTCTTATAAAAAACAACACAACGACATGGCCTCGGAACCAACACAACAACATAGCATCGGAACCCACATCGAGATAGCCTCGGAACCCACACAACAGAGCCTCGGAACCAACACAACAACATAGCCTCGGAACCAACACAACAACATAGCCTCGGAGCCAACACAACGACATAGCCTCGAAACCAGTGGGAAGAGGCCCAACCACCTCCTCTTCCCGTGGGGTGCCAATAATAATAATAATAATAATAATAATAATAACTATAACAATAATAGTGCTTCTCTGTCAATGGCTGATGCATTTCTGCACATGCGCCTCCATCGTCTCACCCGTGAGGTGAGTGCGAAGAATTGACGATAGGCTCTAATGACACCCCCGCAAGGGCAGTTCCAACACTTCCAGACGGACCGGTATGTTCAATGAAAATACTGGTCCAGACGGACCGGTATGTTCAATGAAAATACTGGTGGCACCGACGGGAATCGAACTGGCGACAGGGCCCAGATTGGTAGAACTTGACCACTGGGCTATCACGGTGTCCATAACAATAACAATAATAATAATTGTAATAATAATAATAATAATAATAATAATAATAATAATAATAACAATACTATATCTGAGGCGTACTGATGCAGCTAATGGCATATCCTCAACGGACATAAGCCTCCAATACCCTTGTTCGAGGTCCTCCACCCCCCCGTGTCAGTCTCTCGCCTGATGATCGGGGCCACCGATGGAGCTCCTGAGGGCAAGACTGCACTAAGCCGAGGTTATTCCGCAGTCCCAGCAACCTCTTGCAAGACGTCACCGAATGTGCAAGTGCATACACCAAGCGCGGTTGCTAGAGCTGCCTCGAAACCCCACCCATAACAATCTGGTGTCTGCTGGGTCCTGGGCTATCAACCAGCATATGCGGAGTTTAAGATCTTTTACGCGCGCAACGACCCTCCTCCCCAGCACCTACCACCAAAGGGTTATGAGTTGGCGTCACAGTTTAACGCCTTGAGGCCATTGGGCTGGAACTCTGTTTAGCAAGTGTGACTAGGTTTTTTCATCGGGATTTCCCTCAAATATGTCACAGTCAACACTCCAAGGCAGATTTACTATATCTGAGGCGTACTGATGCAGCTAATGGCATATCCTCAACGGAGATAAGCCTCCAATACCCTTGTTCGAGGTCCTCCACCCCCCCGTGTCAGTCTCTCGCCTGATGATCGGGGCCACCGATGGAGCTCCTGAGGGCAAGACTGCACTAAGCCGAGGTTATTCCGCAGTCCCAGCAACCTCTTGCAAGACGTCACCGAATGTGCAAGTGCATACACCAAGCGCGGTTGCTAGGGCTGCCTCGAAACCCCACCCATACCAATCTGGTGTCTGCTGGGTCCTGGGCTATCAACCAGCATATGCGGAGTTTAAGATCTTTTACGCGCGCAACGACCCTCCTCCCCAGCATCTACCACCAAAGGGTTATGAGTTGGCGTCACAGTTTAACGCCTTGAGGCCATTGGGCTGGAACTCTGTTTAGCAAGTGTGACTAGGTTTTTTCATCGGGATTTCCCTCAAATATGTCACAGTCAACACTCCAAGGCAGATTTACTAATAATAATAATAATAGTGCTTCTGTCAATGGCTGATGCATTTCTGCACATGCGCCTCCATCATCTCACCCGTGAGGGGAGTACGAAGAATTGACGATAGGCTGTAATGACGCCCCCGCAAGGGCAGTCCCAACACTTCCAGACGGACCGGTATGTTCAATGAAAATACTGGTCCAGACGGACCGGTATGTTCAATGAAAATACTGGTGGCACCGACGGGAATCGAAATGGCGACAGGGCCCAGATGGTAGAACTTGACCACTGGGCTATCACGGTGTCCAAAATAATAATAATAATAATAATAATTGTGTATCTCCTGCCAATTGCTGAGTCAAAAGGCCATGTGCATCCAGTCCTCCATTCCATAAGGAAAGTCTCCACACCAATCGGTGGAATAAAGGAAGTGACGGCATAGAACATTACTCTAGGAGCTTTATACCAATCAGCCCATGGAAAGGACCGATGGCCTATGTACTCCCTAATAATAATAATAATAATAATAATAATAATAATAATAATAATAATAATAATAATAATAATAATAATAATAATAATAATAATAATATGCTTCCTCAGACTATAGCATCAGATCCAGATCCTGGACATGTGCCTCCATTGGGTCACCGGGGTCCGCCGATCCCAACGCATTGTCAGAACACCAAACAGACATAGCAGCAACAGCAGGGGCAGATGGGGGCTGTGAAGTGCATGAAGAGCTAGATGCGAGGGTGTTAGCTGAAGAGAAGAACTCGGAGACACTACGCTGCGCTCCCGAACCCCTCTCTCTAGCCAGGACGTCCACACTGCGCGGACGGCCGCGCCGCGCAACATCAACGTCACTTGGGGGAGAGGGTGGGACAGAAGCTGATGGAACCTCAGTGAGGTCAATCACCTCCTCGCCCCCATCCTCCACCCCAAGCTCCTCCCTTTTACCCTCCCTAGCAGACCAACACTCAGACACATATGATCCAAACAACACATCCAACTTTGGAGGGGGACGCAACGCTGTAACCCCTAACAACGCAGCAAGCCTAAAGTTACTGCGGAAGCGCGACTTCCCCTGAAAAAGCTTACAAAACAATCGTGATTGATCCACAGGCGACATATCATCCCAACCCTGCCGCACAGAGCCCTCCCGCTCCCGCCCAAGCAACACATCCTCCACCACAACCTCACCGCCTACGACCTCACCACCCTCCTCACTCCCTCCATCCCCCTCAGCAGCCCCCACAGCCATGCCACCGAGCCTCTGCATACTCAGCAACAGCTGCTTACGTCTCCCCTCATGCATGGGGCAATCCCATAAGAAGTGCGCAAGGGACTCATTGACATCATCATGACAACAGAAGCAGCGAGGGGACATGCCACTGACCAACTTGCTGCGGTACAACCGAAGGCGGTTGTTGCAGCTGAGCAACCTTCTCCGAAGCAGATTATAATGCGCATCATCAAGGGCTACCCATCTTGGGAACTCCTTAGTTCCAAAGACTTGTCTTAGGATGACTCGCAGGCCATCAGTAAGATCGCTGCCTGCCTCTCGCTTGTCCCACATCAGTTGCTGCACCATCTTGACGTCCTGCTGAAGGGCCCACTTGTCCACAGTCGAACTCCAACCCTCGAGGTCCTTCTCTGAGCTATTTAGGAGCTCCTGAAGCCCTTGTTGTAGATCCATTGAGTCCCTGATAGCGCCTTCGGCCTCCGCAGTCCAGTCGGATTTGACTTGAGATGCGATGACAGGAAATCGCTTCTCCGGTAGAACACGCAGCCGTCCATAGAACTTCAGTTGCGCCGCCCGCCGCAAACGCTCCGCACTCAAAGAGCGCGCCAGAAAGAGTGTAATCCACTTGCTTGTCTTAGGGCTGATGCCGAGAATCATCCTCATGGGGCGCAGCATTGCTGCCTCCAGCTTGGTGAGCTGCGATAAGGGGGCACGCCAGACATCGAAGGCGTACTTCAGCTTGGCCCCCACAAGTTGATTCCAGCACATGAGACGATACCTAGCTTGTATCTCACCTGCACACCACAAAGAGTACCAACCTGCGGTGGCGACTTCAGTGACACGCGTAGCCCGCAGGGCCTGCTCCTTCCACTTCAGGTCGTCGGTGATAACCACTCCCAGGTACTTGTACTGACTGGTGACACAAAGCTTCTGGCCGCGAAACTACACCACGGGCTCACCTCGCTCCCTGATACTTGGTCGTTTCGCCTTGCTCGACGTGTAAATGGGCATGATTTCCGTCTTGCCGGGCTTCAAGTTGACTTCCAGCCTGTAATCTTCCGCGAACTTGGCCACAACATTGACCATCTTCTGGAGCTCGGTGCGACTGTGAGCGATGAGGGCCACGTCGTCCGCGTATAGAAGTGCCTTGATGTCGTTCAGCCGCTTCACATCCGCGATCTTGAGGGCACTCGCCAGCCGATCACACAGCTCATCCATAAAGACGTTGAAGAGTGTGGGAGAGAGGGGTGAACCCTGTTGGACCCCTTCACCCTCCAGTACTTCGGGGGTGAGTGCTCCATCAACTAGCACTTGCGACGAAGTCTGCTCGTAGCACCTGCGTAGCGTGCGCCAGAACTTGCCCCTTACACCCAGCTTCCAGAGCCTCTCAAATAGGCCATCTCTCCAAACAGACGGGAAAGCCTTGCGTAGATCGACGAACCGGACATACGACTCCCGCTTCTGCTGCTGACGCCCCTTCAACCTCTGCCAAAGGGTAAAGACCTGATCCGTAGTGCGACGCCCCGGGCGGAAGCCTCCCTGCTCTGGACGTAGCTTATCCGGGCCATCCACGAAGAGCGTTAGACGAGTAGCTAATAAGGACAGATACAGCTTACCAAGGCAACTAATAATCGAGATATCCCTCCAGTTGTCAGGATCCGTAGGATCCCCACCCTTGGGGATATTGACGATGATTCCCTTGCCCCAAGCTTTTGGAGTCCTGTCGGCTTCTCGAATCCAGTTGAAGTACTGCGTTAAGTAGCCATTGATGTAGGCGCCGCCATACTTGAGCATCTCGTTCTTCACTTTGTCCTCGCCACAAGCTTTGTGGTTATTCAGGGCACGTTGCCTTGCAAGGACCTCCTCTTGCGTGAACGGCTTGTCCAGCTCTTCGCAAGTGTCTTCACCTACTTCGTGCTCCTTCATAGCCCGGGCCACCTCATCTCTGAAGCGATCGTTCCAGTGGAACTGCCGCTTAGCTTCGGCTTCCTCCCACTCCAGCGAGCCTGCTTCTGCACAGCACTCCACCACAACAGCCGCACTTGCCGGATTTTCCCGTGGCTTCACCGAATTTTTCCGAAATTCCTCCCACCGAGCGACCTTTTCCGGCAGCGTACACGCCAGTGAGCCATCCTCCCTTTGCACCGGCGCGGAGACCTTCGTTCTGCGTGCCCCGCCAAGCCGCTTCGCGAGTAGCCAAAAGCGCTTTGAGGATTGCTCGCGTTGACATTTGACCGCTTCTTCCTGCACTTGCTTGAAGGAGGCGGACTTCTTGGCCCGAGTTGCATTCCGAATTTTCTTGCGGAGACGTAGCCAATTCAGACGGGCTTCCGCATTCGATTCATCCCTCCTGTATGCTGCGTAGGCCTCCCGGCGCTGCTGAATGAGCTCCTTTAGCTCCCCGTCGAACCAATTGTTGGTGAAACGGGGTCGTATACATCTGGAGCCAAGGACCCGGTGCGCCGCCATTCGGAAGGACTGCGCCACTCGCTCGGTGACGTCATCTACCACCCGTTGGCTGTCGGCACCACCCGATAGGTCAAGCTCAGGCAGCTGATGTACTCCAAGCTTCTGTAGGCAATGCTGGAATACGTCATCGAACTTGTCGCGTAGATGATCCAGCGCTTGCTTCGCAGCGTGATCATTACCCGAGACACCAGCACCAATAAGCTTATCAACACGAAAGGACCTGTAAGGTTTCGCAGCCCGCTTTGGCCGGCGCTGGCCGCTCCACGTCAGTTCGGCCCATACTGCCTTGTGGTCCGTATCAAGATCATCTTCGCATACTCCGAACTTTGCTCCAGATGCCAAGCCAGGCGACGCGCAGATGTAATCGAGGAGGTGCTTGCCTGTGCCCATGCCGCGCTGCTCATGCCGGGACCACCAGTAGGACCCTTCCACTGGGCACGAGAAGCCGCTCAGATTTCGCAGGCCCGTAGCGACGAGGACAGCCGCGAGTCTCTTGCCATTCTCCGCACGTACCGGTGCTCCCTTTTCATCGACCTCCCCGTACTGACCGACGATGCCCTCCTCTTTTCGGCTGCATGCCGGCCCGAGCTTCGCGTTGGCATCCGCCACCGTGACCACAAGACCTTTGGCTCCAAAAAAAGCTATAGCTGCCTGCCAGGCCGCATACGCCTCTGACGACTCTTCTTCCTGCGTTTCCTGGGGAAAGTAGCCGTTGCCCACATAGATATCCTGAGCGCCGGTAACACCCGAGGCGATACGCAGCCACACTTGCTGCCGGTGGTCGACGGGGGCTGACACCAGGTTGCAATACGGACCAAGGAAGTTAGCCACCGCGAATAAAACCCCACCCTTGCAGCGATTTTTCTCGCTGACCTCCGCAGGTTTTCCAAAAATCCGGAATCCATCCAGGCTGCATTTGGAAAGTTGCTTCTTGCCCATGCGGTGCTCCTGGGCCCCGATGACTAGCCAGCCCTCGTGCTTGTAGAATGATGCCCATTCCGCCGTGCCAACGTTGTCGTATCCCGTTTTACCCTGCCAGTTGTGACTCGCGACGAGTAGCTTGAAGCCGGTATCGAACTGCTTGGAGCGGTGCTTCTTGGCTCGTTTCCGGACCCGACGGCCGCGCTTGGCATCCGCCCCCATGCTACCCCCCTCTGCAGGTGCTTGCGCAGAATGGTCCCCCACTGCACTGGCCGCCGAAGGCAGGGGCACCGCCTGCACATCAACACTCTCAGACACACCCTCAGGTGCATCGGCAGCCGATTCCGAAGCCTGCACATCATCAACACGTTCTTCATGCAGAGGCAAGACGCGATATCCCGTCGCACTTCCTCCTTCCGGACTGCCGCTTCCCCACGCAAATGGATGCGAATAAGCCTTCGGGCACGTTCCCTGTCCCTGAACCTGCGCCCAAGGGCCACATTGACCCCTCTGCCGAAGAATTTGAGATGTTTGAGTTGCTGCAACGCCGTCTGCCTGCTGTCATCGTCCTCGTAGACCAGCTCCAGGTGACGAGACATTCGCTGGCCTTGCCACTCCATTACCGGGACCACCAGACCAAGACCGCTCATTTTGGAGGCGATCTCCTGTAGATTGGCGCGTTCTGAGAGCCCCCAGACAATCAGATTACGCCCGTCCTTGTCGTACCGATCCACCCTCCGGTACCGTCGAGGCGGCGGTGCCATCTGCCATATAGCGCCGCTCGCCTTATGTTGAAGCGCCGACCCGTGTGCCAGGTTTGGGGAGGAAGGATGAGGCGCAGCTAAGGTAGCCTCTCCACGTGTTCAGGAATTCCGTCATATACGCGAGCCCTCATCCTCCCATCCTGGGACATCGGGCCAGAGCCCGTCGAAGAGGCATTCCCACGGGGATTGTCCAGGTCTTCGGCGATTCTACCTTGTCCCATAAGGGCCACAGTGGTAGCTCCGTGCTTCGCGTATTTGTAATCCATTGAGAGTAGTAGACGGCCAATGTCGCTGGCCATCACCGCCGCGCCTCTTTACGCCGAGGAAAGCGCCCGTCCATGCAAATAGCATCGGCGGTATCTGCAACACACACTACACGCATTTTCGCCGGTGTCATTGGATGCTGCCGCGTCGCTTCGTGCCCTTGGGCGCCCGCCAGCACCCCCAGCGTCGCCAGAACCTGCCTCACGCACTACACACACTCTCCATCGCATCGCCAACGCCTCTACTCTCATGCCTTATGGACTTTCAGCTGCTCCTAACAATACACATCATGCGGTACGGGTGTCCCCGAGTGGAGCCAGATCGGACGGCGTGCCGCTGAAACTCCTTCCCCCACGTGGGTATAGAAGGCGCGAACCTAGCGGTACCTATAGGGTCTTACAGACAAGTATAGTAATCCCAGCCGAAGCTGCTCAGTTAGAAATGCAACGGTGGAGGGTGTGAATGCATGGGGCAAGGCACGGCAACGCAGCAAGGCACTGGCAAGGCATTGGGACCGACTGAAGCCCCTCTCCAACGTGCGCTCATCATGTGTTCCAGTTAGGCAACCCCGAAGAAGCGAAGATAGGGAGGAGACAAAACCCAGATAGGATGAAGATAGGATTAACATGAAGCCGAAATGGAGCCGAGTTGGAACAGGTCAACTCAGCCCCATCTCGGCTCAATGTGAATCCTATCTTCAACCCATCTCGGTACTGTTTTCCTCCGAATGCTCACCTCAATAAGATCACCAAACCGGAACTGGAAGCCCCCAGGCATTTACTCGGCAGGAAATTCGGCGAAAATGGGCTAACCAGGAAACCAGACCCAAACCAACAGCCAAGAAAAACGAGCCAACCAACAATCCAACAGACAACCCCACAACCTGCCTGGCCGAACCCCTACCGAGTAAATGCCCAGTTGAGAGTTGCGCATATCCCGGTGACCGCCCTCCCCAAGCGGTCACCTTCGTGGGGAGAGGCCCAACCACCTCCTCTTCCCATGGAGTGCCATCTTGTGCACACCTCCAGAATAATAATAATAATAATAATAATAATAATAATAATAATAATAATAATAATAATAATAATAGTGCTTCTCTGTCAATGGCTGATGCATTTCTGCACATGCGCCTCCATCGTCTCACCCGTGAGGGGAGTACGAAGAATTGACGATAAGCTCTAATGACACCCCCGCAAGGGCAGTTCCAACACTTCCAGACGGGCCGGTATGTTCAATGAAAATACTGGTCCAGACGGATCGTTATGTTCAATGAAAATACTGGCACCGACGGGAATCGAACTGGCGACAGGGCCCAGATGGTAGAACTTGAAATAATAATAATAATAATAATAATAATAATAATAATAATAATAATAATAATAATAATAATAAATAATGGACTTATCAGTCAATTGGCCTTTGATCCTGTCGGACATGTGCCTCCATTGGTATCACGGGGCCGTTCGGTGACGCGGCTCCGCTCCAAAGACTCGACTGGCGAATAAAAATAATAATAATAATAATAATAATGTAATGTATCTCCTGCCAATTGCTGAGCCAAAAGGCCATGTGCATCCAGTCCTCCATTCCATAAGGAAAGTCTCCACACCAATCGGTGGAAGAAAGGAAGTGACGGCATAGAACATTACTCTAGGAGCTTTATACCAATCAGTCCATTGAAAAGGACCAATGGCCTATGTACTCCCTAATAATAATAATAATAATACTAATAATAATAATAATAATAATAATAATAATAATAATAGTGCTTCTCTGTCAATGGCTGATACATTTCTGCACATGCGCCTCCATCGTCTCACCCGTGAGGGGAGTACGAAGAATTGACGATAAGCTCTAATGACACCCCCGCAAGGGCAGTTCCAACACTTCCAGACGGGCCGGTATGTAATAATAATAATAATAATAATAATAATAATAATAATAATAATAATAATAATAATAATAATAGTGCTTCTCTGTCAATGGCTGATGCATTTCTGCACATGCGCCTCCATCGTCTCACCCGTGAGGGGAGTACGAAGAATTGACGATAGGCTCTAATGACACCCCCGCAAGGGCAGTTCCAACACTTCCAGACGGACCGGTATGTTCAATGAAAATACTGGTCCAGACGGACCGGTATGTTCAATGAAAATACTGGTGGCACCGACGGGAATCGAACTGGCGACAGGGCCCAGATGGTAGAACTTGACCACTGGGCTATCACGGTGTCCATAGAATTGACGATAGGCTCTAATGACACCCCCGCAAGGGCAGTTCCAACACTTCCAGACGGACCGGTATGTTCAATGAAAATACTGGTCCAGACGGACCGGAATGTTCAATGAAAATACTGGTGGCACCGACGGGAATCGAACTGGCGACAGGGCCCAGATGGTAGAACTTGACCACTGGGCTATCACGGTGTCCAAAAGAATAATAATAATAATAATAATAATAATAATAATAATAATAATACTATATCTGAGGCGTACTGATGCAGCTAATGGCATATCCTCAACGGACATAAGTCTCCAGAAATAGACCGGTATGATCAATGAAAATACTGGTGGCACCGACGGGAATCGAACTGGCGACTGGGCCCAGATGGTAGAACTTGACCACTGGGCTATCACGGTGTCCAAAATAACAGTAATAATAATAATAATAATAATAATAATAATAATAATGATAATATAATAGTAGTAGTAGTAATAATAATAATAATAATAATAATAATAATAATAATAATAATAATAATAATACTATATCTGAGGCGTACTGATGCAGCCAATGGCATATCCTCAACGGACATAAGCCTCCAATACCCTTGTTCGAGGTCCTCCACCCCCCCGTGTCAGTCTCTCGCCTGATGATCGGGGCCACCGATGGAGCTCCTGAGGGCAAGACTGCACTAAGCCGAGGTTATTCCGCAGTCCCAGCAACCTCTTGCAAGACGTCACCGAATGTGCAAGTGCATACACCAAGCGCGGTTGCTAGAGCTGCCTCGAAACCCCACCCATAACAATCTGGTGTCTGCTGGGTCCTGGGCTATCAACCAGCATATGCGGAGTTTAAGATCTTTTACGCGCGCAACGACCCTCCTCCCCAGCATCTACCACCAAAGGGTTATGAGTTGGCGTCACAGTTTAACGCCTTGAGGCCATTGGGCTGAATAATAATAATAATAATAATAATAATAATAATAATAATAATAATAATAATAATAATAATAATAATAATAATAATAATAGTGCTTCTCTGTCAATGGCTGATGCATTTCTGCACATGCGCCTCCATCGTCTCACCCGTGAGGGGAGTACGAAGAATTGACGATAAGCTCTAATGACACCCCCGCAAGGGCAGTTCCAACACTTCCAGACGGGCCGGTATGTTCAATGAAAATACTGGTCCAGACGGATCGGTATGTTCAATGAAAATACTGGTGGCACCGACGGGAATCGAACTGGCGACAGGGCCCAGATGGTAGAACTTGACCACTGGGCTATCACGGTGACCACTAATAATAATAATAATAATAATAATAATAATAATAATAATAATAGGCTTCCTCAGACTATAGCATCAGATCCAGATCCTGGACATGTGCCTCCATAATAATAATAAAAATAATAATAATAATAATAATAGACGTATCAGTCAATTGGCCTTTGATCCTGTCGGACATGTGCCTCTATTGGTAGCACGGGACCGTTCGGTGACGCGGCTCCGCTCCAAAGACTCGACTGGCAGTGCAATGTGCAAATGAGCGTGCTGTGCATGTGCAAGTGGGTGCAAGGAGTGAGAGGAGTTATCTGCCGAGAAGAAGTCCGCGACGCTGCGCTGACCTCCACCTACAACAGATCTAGCCAGACATTCTACCTGACTAGGCCTTCCCCTCCTTCTACCCACCTCCTGAACGACCGTGAGGTCGATCACCTCCTCCTCCTCCTCCGCCCCCTCTGCCTCCCTGGTCTGCGCCTCCAACTCCTCCCACTCCTTCCAGATGGTGGCAACAAACCTTCCTAACTCCTCCTCCACCTCTTCTTGGACAGGGATAAACAAAACGCCGAGCATCGCCGCCATCTTTTCATCCTCCCCCTTCAGCCATTCCTCTTTGAAGAGCCTCATCTCCTCCTCTGCCTCCCGCAGTTCCCTGTGATAAAGCCCTCCTCGATTCAGCACGAGGGGCTGCCGGGCTTGCGCCTCATCGATAAACTTAAACAGTGCCTCACGAGAGCTCGCAAACGTTGGGCAATGCAGCAGGAAGTGACGTAACGACTCGTTAACCTCAGTGCCACACAAGGCGAAACAGCTTGAGCAGTCCGGCGAGAATGAGCCAAATTTGGATCGGTAGAGGCGAAGGCGATTGTTGCAGCTCAACAATCGCCTTCTGATAAGGTTGTGACTTCCCCCCTCCAGCGCCCGCCAACGTGGGAAAGCAGAGCGGGAAGACATCTGGCTAAGCAGCACCCTAAGCCCATCAGAGGGCTTAGCCTGCCGCTCCCAGCCAGCTACTTCCTGCCGGACAGACCATTGCTTTACCACCTCGTTCCAGTTCGCCAGAGCGGCCCGCCAGTCCTTATCATCTACCGTGCCATCTTCGTTCACGACCCGCTTGAGCGCATCCAAGCCCTCCCGCAGCCTGTGATCTGCTAAGATCAAATTTTCCGTATCTTCCTTCCATTTGCACCGACCCGTGTTGTAAAGCCTGCGTGTTAGCGCTGTGTTGCCCAGTAACTCGATGCGCCCTAGAAACCGAAGCCGGGCCGCCTTGGCAAGGATGCTAAAACTCGGCGTGCGGCCTAAACCCCTGGTGATGCAGCCGCTTGTGCGCGTACCAACACCCAAGATGACCCGCAGGGGCGCTACCAACGCGCCCTCCAGCTTACTCAGCTTGTTGGCGCCCGGCAGATCCCAAAAGCCGATGCGTAAAGCAACTTTGCGCCAACCATTTGCTGCCAATTCATCAGCCGAAGACGCGCTGGAACTTCATGGGCAATCCAGAGGGGGTAGCAGGCAGCCGTTCCCGCTACAGTGATTTCCGCCGCCCGCTTCGCTTGCGGTTTATCGGAGAGGGTGTCCGTGAGCAGAACTCCCAGGTATTTGTAGTGGTCGGTGACGTTGAGAACCTTGCCCCGGAACCTCACGCATGGGGGCGACTTTTTTGACTTGGCGTGCCCGTATATCGGCATGACTTCCGTCTTGCCCGGTTTCAGGTTGATTTCAAGCCGATAGTCCTCCACGAATGTCGCCACGACATTTACAATCTGTTGAAGCTCCGTGACACTATGCGCAATTACCGCAACGTCGTCGGCGTAAAGCAGGGTCCGTATGTCTTCGATGCGGTTGAGGTCCTCGATCTCCAACTCTTTCGCGATTCGGACCGTTAGCTCATCCATGAAGACGTTGAACAGCGACGGTGACAACGGCGACCCTTGCTGAACTCCCATCTCTTCCAGCACTTCACCAGTGAGTTCGCCATCGACTAGCACTCGCGATGACGTTCTTCGGTAAAAACGCCGCAGAATGCGATAGAACTTGCCCTGTACCCCCATCTGGGTTAGCCTCTGAAACAACCCGGCCCGCCAAACCGTAGGGAATGCCTTTCTCAGATCCACGAACAAAACGAAAGAACGGAGGCCAGCTTGTTGTCTAAGGCGCAGACGCTCCTTAAGGACAAAAATCTGGTCCCCCGTACTACGTTTTGGCCGGAACCCACCCTGCTCTGGGCGAAGCCTGCCCGGCTGATCGATGAAAGCCGTAAGCCTCGCCGCCATAAGGGACAGATACATCTTACCCAGACAGCTCAGAATCGCGATGTCTCTCCAATTTTCCGGATCGGTTGGGTCGCCTCCTTTTGGGATGTTGACGATAATCGCTTTGCCCCAGTCGCTGGGGGTGTATTCGCACGATTTCAACCAGTTGAAGAAGCGCACCAGAAAGCTCACAATCCGCGTGCCTCCGTACTTGAGCATCTCGTTCTTGATCTTATCCGGTGAGCACGCTTTGTGATTCTGGAGATTTTCCTGGCAGAGCTCCACTTCCTTCTCGGTGTAATCATAGTCCAGCGGGCCCGTCTCACTCCGGATCGCTTTCACTCCTCTATGCTTGCACATGCAGTGAAATACAGTAGCGTGGACATGCTCACAATGTATGGGTCGGACAACAGGATTTAGTGCTTTTGACATTTGACAAACGACATCATGTTCTTGAGTTCGTGAGGTGTGCGAACATATATCATTTGGCATGACCAAACAACAAGCCAAATTTTGCGAACAGTATTCACCCTTGTCCGTATTTATTTCGCAAGACAACGGGACATATGACTTATTATCATTACATCCCCATCCACATACGCATGGGTCATCATCACAATATACATCGTTGTACACGGGAAGGGTTGTCGGTTGTGTAGGGCGGCGAGGGGGAAGTCAGAACGTGACAGTGGAGGAAGAAGTTCCGTCTTTCTCCACTTTCACATTCTGCTTTTCGAGAGGGACCGGTTCGTATCGTTGGTTCGGATCCAGGGGGGGCATCCCCGGTGGGTCGAAAACAAAGAGGTTGTTGGGCAAAGACCTACCTCTAGCTACAATTTGCTCTTCCTCGATATGAATTGGGGACTTGAGGACAACCACCTTGTTGTTCTGATGGACTACAGCCAGTCCCCGCTTCAACCAAGCCGAAGTTGCCACTAAACCATAGCTAAGGTGGGGGTTGTATTATGGGAATCATACACCTTGATTGGTTCCCCATTTGACCCAGAGAGCTGCATCAGAACCTTTCCTTTATATTCTGTTTTGATGCTCCCTTTTGCAATCTTGAACTTCTGAGGGTTATGTTTCATCCTCACAAATACATCTTTATGGGGTGATTGGGACTCGCTAGCCCCGCTATCGTCTACCCATACCATCCCCGTCATACTCTTTTCAGGTTTCTCTTCCTCATCTCCCTCTTTCTCATGCATCATTATGACACATTCTTTCTCAGATGGAGGTGAGGTGTTTGATGTGGTGCTGGAAGAAGAGCTAAGTCTAAGAGGTGGAATACTTCGAGCGTTCTCCCCCTCTGCCCCTATCCTTAGCAGGTATTCCTTGTATTCCAATAGCTGAGTTCGGAGGTGTGCAAATCCCGCAACAATTCCCCTCGCAAAAGGGTTATTCCATTTGTGCGCCATGGAAATGAGGAAACTTTGGATGTCGATGTAGAGTTCGCCATAGAACTCGTTGACCTCCCCATTTTTCCTGGTAATTAGGGAGTCTCTCACCTCTAACTCTCTAGCACCCTCTGCTAACGCACCAAACAATCTATGTATTTCCGCCATAGATGGTATCTCTCCATTTCCCCCTGTCATTACCATCTTCCCTTCTTCATCCCAATCGCCATGCAACCGTGGGGTCTCTCCTAATCCTGTCTCTCTCTAACTTTCTATCCACTCCCTCATTCAACTCATTGGGTGCAAGACGTGACGAAGGGGAAAGACGTGACGGAGGAGAAAGAGTGATGCGACGGACAAACGGAGAGCGTAACCCTCTGACTTCTCCTTCTTCTTCTCCCCCTGCTCCTTCCTCAACGCTCTTACTCTTTTCTTTCTTTGAGTGTGAGCGTTGTACAGATGGAGCAGGAGAAGAAGATGAATTTTTGGGGGAAGCATAAGAGATAGTTTCATCATCGTCATCGTCAGTCGTCGTCACTGTTTCTCCCTCATCTCCCTCTCCCTCTTTGTTGTTTCCCCCTACTGCAACCTCAACGTTCTTACTCGTTTCTTTGTTTGAGTCAGAACGTTGTACAGCTGAAGTAGGGAGTGTATGTCCTGTGAGAGAAGATGAAGAAGACGAAGAAGATGCAGAGGATGAAGCAACACTAGAATCATGAGCAGAGATAGAACTGTGTGATGGTGTGTGTGCATGCAATGATGAGGACGAATCAGATGGAATAGAGGAGGGATTCTGGTCTGTTCTAATCCACTGCCGCATAATCCAGGTCATAGGGGCAAGCATCAACCCTTGGTGCCAGGGTGTACCCCCCACATTCAGTTGTGCTCTGATAACTGCCAATAAGTCATCCCTAGTATTCTCAGCGTTGTTATGGTAAGAACAGAAATCACAACCCTGCTTTTCCAATCTCGCAGCACACTGACCACCTGTTCTTTTAGCCCGGGCAGCTCCTAGCTTCCATTTGCAACGTACGTTCTCTACACTAAACCCCTCACATTGTTTTGAGTTCGAAACAATGAGCATGCTTGTTCTTACGGGTTTGGCATACAGGTTGAGGAGTGGTCCGTCATCCTCACGTAAATGTTGGTAGAGAGGGTTCCGAGATTTCATTAAGACTTTCCTATACCCCCCATTGACACGACGTAGCCCCCATCCTTCCTCCAGAGGGTATATTACCCCAAGAGGTGTTGGGTCTCCCATCATGTCAAGGGAAGTAAGGAAGCGATTGTCTTTAAGGGAGGGAGGAAGGTGAGATGTAAGGACACGACGAGGAACACCTCGGCTTGCGCCATGGCCTCGAATTGGTCACGCAGGTTGTCGTTATACTAGAAGGTTTCGCGGGCCTTCCGCTCGGGCTCAATCCGCGCTGCTTCCTCATCAGAACCGACTTCCTCTACACATGCATCCTCCAAAAACTGGTTTTCTTTGGGGACCACCATACGTCGGCGGTATTCTTCCCATTTTTGTAGTTTTTCCCGGAGTGTGCATGCCAGAGTGCTATCGGGCTTCCGAACAGGAGCAGAAGCTTTGGACCGCCAAACCCCGCCCAAACGCTTTGACAGCAGTACGTGGCCATGGTAGCGCTCCTGAAGTTGGCAGCGGTGTCATTCTGGACCCGCTTCCACGCTTGCTCCTTCTTCTCCTTGCATAACCTTCTGACCGCCTTCCTCGCTTCTTTATATCTTTGCCAGGCCTCTCGGTTGGCCTCATTCCTTCGCCAGAGGCCGTATGCCTCTCTCCGTCGTGCAATCGCTTCCCTAAGACTCTCATCAAACCATGCATTAGTAAACCCTGGCCTAATCACCCGAACTCCCAAGACCTTCACGGCTGTGCCCGTGAAAGCTCGGACCACTAAGCTAGCGACCCTATCTACCTCCTGCTGAAGCTCATCCGGGTCCTCCACTGCTGATAGATCTGGGAGGCCATCTGGCAACAGCCCCGATATACCAGCTGCAAAGGTCTCGTCGTACTTCAACCTAAGCTTAGACAGCTCACTCTCCTTACCCTCAACTACCCTGCCTATCAAGCGCTCTGCCTTGACTGCTTTGTACCTCTTTACCTGCTTTTTGGGGGGTGGCTGTCCCCCCCAGACCAGTTCCGCCCACACAGCTTTGTGGTCGGTATCAAGGTCTACCTCGTCGACGCCGAAGCTTGCCTCCTCTGCCAGCTCGGAAGAGACGCAGATGTAATCCAGTAGATGCCTTCGTCCACCTACATTTTCCTGCCTAGACCACCAATATTTGTCCCCCCGTGGTTGCGAAAACCCACTGAGATTGCGCAACCCCGTGGCAACAAGCATCGCAGCCAGCAACTCACCATTCTCACTCCTAACCCCTCTACCCCTCTCATCTATCTCGCCAAAGAGGCCCACCACTCCCTCCTCCCGCGCTATTCTGGCGGGCCCCAGCTTAAGCATTAGCATCACCAACCGTAACCACATGACCTTTGGTGGCGAAGTAGGAGACGGCCGCCTGCCACGCCTCATAGGCTGCAATAGATTCCTCTCGTTGATTTTCTTGGGGGAAGTAGCCGTCGCCGACGAACACATCCGACGCCGTCGCGCTCCCAGACGACAGCCTCACCCACAATTGCTGTGGGTGTGGAACAGGCGCCTGTACAATGGTAGCGCACGGTGCCAGATAGTTGGCCACCAACGTCAAGACTCCCCCCAAGAGACGCGAGCCCGCACCAGTTGCAGCCGCTTTGCCGAGGACTGCGAAGCAGTCGACTTGGAGCTTCTCCACCTTCTGCGACGATAGGTTGTGCTCCTGGACTCCGACGATCACCCAGCCTCGCTCCTTGTAGTGTTCCGGCCATTCCCCAAAGCCTGGGCTATCCGCACCCACTTTGCCTTGCCAATTATGTGAGGCCACCCTCAGTGGGAAGCCTTTCACAAATTGGGAAGAACGAAGCTGATGCCGATGCCTGCGCTTCGGTTGAGCCCGCCTGGAGCCCTCCGCCACCCTCCACGGCCTCCGCCCCAGCTCCTTCAGCTCCCGCATCCCGCCCCACTCCGCCAAGGGAGATTCACCGCTTGAGGCTTCGCCCTGGGGCTCGTCGACTTCCACGTCGAGCACCCAGTAGCCAAATCCCTGCTTGCGAAGCTCCCTCTGCATCTCTACATACTGGGCACCCCCCCGTGCAGCCCGCTGCTTCTCTCTTTCCCGGAAAGTCCTACCCGTCGCAACGTGAACCTTTCCCGTGAAGAACTTACGCTCCCGCAGCAGCCACACCATCTTCTCCGCCTCCTCACAAGACGCACATTTAATCCGCAAATGTCGCCCACTACCTCTGCCCGCGAATTCCACCTCGACTTCCCCGAGACCGAGAATTCGGAGCTCTCGCGCCATGACCACTGTCTGAGAGACATGCGATAGCCCCCATACTATGCAACATCTCTTATCCAGCTCATTTCGTACCTTCCTCCGCCACCTCCTCGGTGGCGGTACCGCTTGCCACACGCCGTGACCACACCTTTCCGGACGTGACTTCTCTTCCGAGGTTGGGGAGGGTGATCGAGATGCAGCAGGATTGCTGGCTCTACGTGATTCAGGTTGCCCGTCAGGTACGCGAGCACTCGACCACCCCACCCCGGCCGAGTAGCCATCACCACCCGCAGGCGCACTCCCACGGGGAACGTCTAAACCTGAAGGATTACCGCCTTGACCCATGGGGCCAGCACTAGCGGCCGCGCTCTTCGCATAAGAACCTGACATAAGTGGTATGGGACCCCGGTGCCGCATTGATCGAGTTGTAAACTCGATAAATGAGGACCCAGGTGGGGTTATTTAAAGCTCAACCCTTAAAAAGCATACGTGTACGTATGTATAGGAATACACACAAACACTCACCTGCATCCGTAACCAGGCACGAGGCAGGACCCGCTGTGCATCATCGAGGTAGGTGTCGTGGCAAACCACCCTGCGTCCGATAAACGCTGCAAGTGAGTCATCTACCGAGAGCACAGAGTGACAGGCCCGTGCACGTGTACCCACCACCCCATAACCCTCCGCCAGAGCAACCCCATGGCATCCGCAGGATGAGCACGAAGAGTGCTGAGAGAGAGGGTGAGCCAGGAGCCCCGTTCCGGTCCGTCGTTACTTTGGTCATTTAGTCGTTTCAAGGCTTGTGGTAAGGTGTAGGGCCTCTCGCCTTCGTACAAACTCCGACCGACAGTAGTTTGGTTGACCATCCTTCGCGGTGACCCTCTGAACACAACCCCCTCCCCCAGTGCCCACCCCTTGTGATTCCAGAGGCCACCCCGAGCCAAGAGCCATGAGTATGATGAGCAACTCACATGAGTTACTCTCAGTAATTGGGACCCGTCTCATAAATCAATGGAACGCTTATCGTGCGCCCCTCATAGGCTCAGCCCGCCCATGTGAAAGCTAGGCCTCGCCCAAAGCAAAGCAAAGCAAAGCAACAACAACAAAAAAAAAAAAAAAAAAAAAAAAAAAAAAAAAAAAAGAAAAAAAAAAAAAAAAAAAGAGAAAGAGAGAGAGAGAGAGAGAGAGAGCGAGCGAGAGCGAGGCCGCCGTGGCTCGCCCGCAATCCAGCTGGGTGCACCTCGTCACAACCACTCATCGGCGTGAGCTCATAGCTGTGTGCGACATAGGTACAAGAGCAAGAGGAGAAACAGTGTGCCAGCGTGGATGTGTGGGTGAGGCAGTGCGGTGAGGCAAAGCAGCGATGCCAGTCGAATCCCTGGAGACGGAACCTAGCATCAAAAACATCGTATAAGTCTACCCCAGGCCTCCATCCACCGAGTGGTGAGCTCGATAAAAGAAGACCCGAGTGGGGTTATTTAAAGCTCAACCCTTAAAAAAGCATAAACATGTACGCCGCCAGGAACCCAACAACAATAACATAGCAGCCAGGAACCCAACAACAATAACATAGCAGCCAGGAACCCAACAACAATAACATAGCAGCCAGGAACCCAACAACAATAACATAGCAGCCAGGAACCCAACAACAATAACATAGCTTCCGTAACCAGCCTTCAGGAACCCGCCTCAGTTACCCGCCCCCGTAACCAGGCCAGAGACGTGACGTACTATGCATCATTGAGGTGTCGTGGCAAGCCACCCTGCGTCCGATAGAAGCTACAAAAGAGTCATCTACCGAGAACACTAAGTGACAGGCCCGGTCACATGCACCCAACACGTCCCGACCCTCCGCCAGAGCATCCCCATGGCATCCGCAAAGTGAGCACGAGGGGTTCTGGGACAGAGGGTGAGTCAGGAGCCCCGCGTCCAGGCAGTCGCTACTGTGGCAGTTGAGTGATTTCAAGGCTTGTGGAAATGTGTGGAGCCTGTCGCCTTCATACCCACTCATACCGACAGAAGTTTAGTTAACCAACCTGTCCAGTGACCCACTGAGCCCAACCCCCTCCCTCAGATAACCCACCCCCCGCACCCCGAGTGATACCAGAGGCCACCCCGAGCCAAGAGCCGCGAGCGTGGTGAGAGAGCTTCTCTCAGTAAAAGTTTCCGTCTCATGAATCAGTGGAGCACTGATTATGTACCCCTCATAACAAGCTGCCAACGGCCCCAACCCCGCCGTGTGGCGGTGACACCCAACCATGTATTGGTGCCCCCCAAAATAATAATAATAATAATAATAATAATAGTGCTTCTCTGTCAATGGCTGATGCATTTCTGCACATGCGCCTCCATCGTCTCACCCGTGAGGGGAGTACGAAGAATTGACGATAAGCTCTAATGACAACCCCGCAAGGGCAGTTCCAACACTTCCAGACGGACCGGTATGTTCAATGAAAATACTGCTGGCACCGACGGGAATCGAACTGGCGACAGGGCCCAGATGGTAGAACTTGACCACTGGGCGATCACGGTGTCCATAATAATAATAATATTAATAATAATAATAGTGCTTCTCTGTCAATGGCTGATGCATTTCTGCACATGCGCCTCCATCGTCTCACCCGTGAGGGGAGTACGAAGAATTGACGATAGGCTCTAATGACACCCCCGCAAGGGCAGTTCCAACACTTCCAGACGGACCGGTATGTTCAATGAAAATACTGGTCCAGACGGACCGGTATGTTCAATGAAAATACTGGTGGCACCGACGGGAATCGAACTGGCGACAGGGCCCAGATGGTAGAACTTGACATTAATAATAATAATAATAATAATAATAATAATAATAATAATAATAATAATAATAATAATAATAGTGCTTCTCCGTCAATGGCTGATGCATTTCTGCACATGCGCCTCCATCGTCTCACCCGTGAGGGGAGTACGAAGAATTGACGATAAGCTCTAATGACACCCCCGCAAGGGCAGTTCCAACACTTCCAGACGGGCCGGTATGTTCAATGAAAATACTGGTCCAGAAATAGACAGGTATGTTCAATGAAAATACTGGTGGCACCGACGGGAATCGAACTGGCGACAGGGCCCAGATGGTAGAACTTGACCACTGGGCTATCACGGTGTCCAAATAATAATAATAATAATAATAATAATAATAATAATAATAATAATAGTGCTTCTCTGTCAATGGCTGATGCATTTCTGCACATGCGCCTCCATCGTCTCACCCGTGAGGGGAGTACGAAGAATTGACGATAAGCTCTAATGACACCCCCGCAAGGGCAGTTCCAACACTTCCAGACGGGCCGGTATGTTCAATGAAAATACTGGTCCAGAAATAGACCGGTATGTTCAATGAAAATACTGGTGGCACCGACGGGAATCGAACTGGCGACAGGGCCCAGATGGTAGAACTTGACCACTGGGCTATCACGGTGTCCAAATAATAATAATAATAATAATAATAATAATAATAATAATAATAATAATAATAATAATAGTGCTTCTCTGTCAATGGCTGATGCAAATCTGCACATGCGCCTCCATCGTCTCACCCGTGAGGGGAGTACGAAGAATTGACGATAGGCTCTAATGACACCCCCGCAAGGGCAGTTCCAACACTTCCAGACGGACCGGTATGTTCAATGAAAATACTGGTGGCACCGACGGGAATCGAACTGGCGACAGGGCCCAGATGGTAGAACTTGACCACTGGGCTATCACGGTGTCCATAATAATAATAACAATAACAATAATAATAATAATAATGATGATAATAGTGCTTCTCTGTCAATGGCTGATGCATTTCTGCACATGCGCCTCCATCGTCTCACCCGTGAGGGGAGTACGAAGAATTGACGATAAGCTCTAATGACACCCCCGCAAGGGCAGTTCCAACACTTCCAGACGGGCCGGTATGTTCAATAAAAATACTGGTCCAGACGGATCGGTATGTTCAATGAAAATACTGGTGGCACCGACGGGAATCGAACTGGCGACAGGGCCCAGATGGTAGAACTTGACCACTGGGCTATCACGGTGTCCTCTAATAATAATAATAATAACAACAATAATAATAATAATAGTAATAATAGTAATAATGATAGCGATATCACCACCGCCACCATCAGCATCATCATCGACAACAACAAAAAATCACCACCACCACCACCACCACCACCACCACCACAACAACAACAGCAACAACACCAACAACAACACCAACAACAACAACACCAACAACAACACCAACAACAACAACACCACCACCACCACCAACAACAACAACAGCAGCAGCAACACCAACAACAATTGAACAACAACAATTGAACAACAATTGAACAGCAACAATTGAACAGCAACAACAACAACAACAACAACAACAACAACAGCAATAACAACAACAACAATTGAACAACAACAACAACAATTGAACAACAACAACAACAACAACAACAAACAGATCACATCCATTCTCTCTTTAACCCAAAAACCAAAGCCATGCAACAGAAAACAACACCCAAACAATAAACAGAACCCCCCCCCCAAACCTTAAAAAAGGCGGAAAAAGATTTGAACTTGAAAATTTCAAGTCAAGTTTGAATGTCAGAAATTTGAACTTGACATTTTAAAATTTGATAAATTACATTAGGTTGCATGCATTTTGATGTAAAACAACATAAAAACGAAAAGGAACCAACCCCAACCAAGTTAGAGCCCAACCGGAAACTGCTCGCTCAGTGTACTTGTGGACGTTCAAGTGAAGTTCTAATTTTTATGTTGTTCAAGTTAGAGTAAACTCTATTTTACGCAAGCATTGTTTTAATAGAATACTTGCCACTCGTAGAGCTGAGTGGGAAGCAGAAGAGATGAAATGGAAGAGGAATTACAATAATATATTTTTGTCGGTAATCAAAAGATATTATTTAATGCAAGCCGCCGGGGTCTATATCCACTCAATTCCAAACACTCTGTTCAAAATAACCTAATCTTCCTCCTCTGCAAAGAGAGGAAACCAGTATGGTGGGAAAATGTAGGAGACTGTCAGAGCCACTTGAAGCAACAAAAAGGAAACAGAGAGCCATTTCCCATTGTCAGCCCTAACGATAAGTGATATTGATATATATTATCCGGCGTAAAAAGTAGTACCGGTTACTTATCTTAATATTAATATATTATCGTTTTCAACCGGCTCAAAAGTAAATATACTACTAAATAAAAACGAATATAACTTGAACCATATCTTGACTCAGAGTCCAACGGTGGCAGACGAGATATTAATATTATATCATGAGTCTTAAGGAATCTGGACCGGTTGTAGTGGCTCAGGATCGAACTAGGGCGTTCCCCAGTAAGTCCCCCAGTCAAATGATACCAGTTCAAATATTTACTTATTCAATGATACTGATTCACAGACACGATCCCGCCACAGAAATCAAAAAGAACACTGGTAACGTCCGTACTAAGTGGTAATGATATGACTAAAATAGGTAATACCTAAAAATGTAGCCACCAGTCACCAGAAATATCACAATATGACCAGTAATTAGTATTAATATTAAGGGCCGCTATGCGGACTAATTACTCTCCCACTTCCTAAGAACCCCTTATTAGGAATGAAGGCCCGCAATGAACAAAATTAAAAAGCTATTACTTTGACATAATATCGCTAGCGACATTCAAGTGTCAACAAAGAATGATTTTTTCGATTTTGTGTCACTTTTTCAATTTTCGGTCACTTTTTCGTTTCTATATCAAAATTTTTATATCAAAATTTTTCATTTTCAAATTTAACTGCAACATTTCGCTAAATTTACGTCATTTTTGCGGACGCATATAGCCGTTAATTTCAAAAATTCAAAATTTTGATACAAAAACGAAAAAGTGACCCAAAACAGAAAAAGTGACACAAAGCCGAAAAACCAATTTCCTTTTAGCACTTGAATATCGCTAGCAGTATTGTCTCAATGTACTACTCGGAAGATGACGATCCGACACGTCAGACCTGAACCCCGCGTCACGCTCAGCGGCTGCTAAGTCACCAGACTGTCACGCCAACTTCTTGATCTCCCCCGAACTTAATACTCGACCACGATTAACAAGCCTACCAGTTGAAAGTCCTTACTGATCACCCGGTGCCCGCGCGCTGAGACGGCCCTCCCGGAGCCAACGAGCCTGAATGCGAGCCGATCGCGCGGTCGTTGTTATCGCCCCCCGCCTTCCGGTTTTCTTCTCCTTTCCCCAGCCGCACGCCGATCTCAGCCTCTTTAATCGGCTTTTCCGGCTCTTTCGCCCATCCGAGCCCCTTGTTGACTTCCCCTCCTTTCTGCTTCTCCATCTCGTCCTCGTCCGAGTCCGATGGGTCCAACACTGCTGCGGTTGTTCACAGAACCGCTTGGCCGCCTTCATATTCATGACGAACTCCTCCTCCGACGCCGTGCTCAAGCTTTTGAGCATGTAGGCCCTTGCTGGCCTCTCCTCCTCCTTCTCACTTTCACTGTCGCTTTGTGTGACCCCTGGTGACCTCTTTCCGGCAGTCAACCCGTACTTCCTCTTGTTCAGCAAGCTCATCGCCTTACTTAGGTACTTCTTTTTCTTTTTCTCCTTCTTCTTCACTCTTTCTTCTCCCTCCGAGTCACTAGAGCTTTCATCCTTCTCCCCTCTTTCTTTCGCTTTCTTTCCCCCCTCTTCTTCTATCACCTTACAATTGGTCATAGGATGATCTCCCCCGCACTTCGCACACTCTTTCGTGCACTCAGCAGCAACATGCCCTTTCTCGACAGTTAAAGCAAGTCTTCGTCTCCTCTTTCTTCTTTCTTCTCTTCCCTTCCTCTGTGTGCTTGAACTTACACTTATCCCCATACTTGCACCCCCCTGTCCTCTCAAAGACAAAACATTCCCCATGCATGACTCCCTCTATGTGCTTAAAGTTGCATGCCTTCCCTTTCAAGCACCCTCTCGCACTCTGAAAGAAAACACACACCTTCTCAGTGCTTGCCTTAGCAGCATAAGCAGTTGGCCCTCCTTCTTTCTTTTTTCCTTCTCCCTTCCCTCCCTTCCTCGCCCTCTCCTTGGTCCTATCTATGTCTAGTGCTTTCTCTTGAACCTCCCCTCACCAGTGTTAAAAAGTCCACTTGTGTTGCTTCTTACTGACTGAAAGGGTACTCAACCAAGTACTCCACTCTGTTCTCACGCTTTCAGAAGCTTAACAAGGGTCTTTCAAAGCTCTCGTTATGATCGTTTCAAATGTGAGGTCATTGGTTACATGCCCCTTCATCTCTAACTCCTCCACTAAGCTCGCCAACTCATCAAACTGAGGTGCATAGTCCTCATTCTCCCTCAGCTTCCATTTATGCAACGCATTCACCCTATCCTGCACATCCTCTGCACTCACCTCCCCAAACCTCTGCACCAATCTATCCCATATCTCATTCACATTTGCCCAAAGTCAGGCGAATCATCCCTCACCAAGTCACTCACACTTCTCCTCGCCTTACCGGGGGTCCCGTCAATCTTACATACACAAACGAAAACGCTCTCTTCCTTTGCTTCTCTGCCTTCACACTCCCGTCATATCTATGAGCCAGCTTACTGTTCTCCTCCCTCTCTAACTTCTCTTTCTTAGTGCTCTCTTGGTCTGCCTTTTCTTCAGTCTCAACTAATTCTTGGGCTACTGGTGAAGCTAACATACTCTTCTTCACCTCACTTGCCTTCCTCAGTCTTTCCACAGCTTCTTTCAGCCTCGTGCTCGTCCTCTTATCAGCTATGCTTGATGTGCTTTGCTTCATGGTTAATGGTGATCTTACTTCCGTCTCCTCCCTTTTTTCTCTTTTCTCGTCACCTCCCTCACACTCTCCTCTTCTTCAATCTCGTTTTCTTTTTCCCCATCCCTATACAACTCCTCCCACATCCACATATATTAGGGCACATCCTTCCCTTTGGACTGCAAGGCTGTAATATTGTCTTTATGAACCATGCGATAATGTTCGTTTACCGGTTTGAGTGCTCCCTCTAAACCTTCTCCCCCAGCCTTAGCAAAACAGCTCTTCTCCATTCCTTGAATTGCTTTTTCCCATCGTATGCCTCCTCATTGTTTTGAATTCCCCTTGTATTACGTTTCCCCTCCGCTGCACGGTTGTGAGCTGATATCTTTCCTCTTCTAGCGGGAATGACATGTCTAAGCAGCTGCAGTGTCACAGATTACCTTGCTTTTCGATGCCTCAGTCCCAGCCTCCCTTTTTCCCTTTTGATTTGTGCTTCCCAGCACTCACTCCACTTTTCTCTGTGAAGAAAGTCATCGGTGCTGCAGTGGCCACCGACTCGTCCACGATCCCTCCCTTTTCCCTTTTCCTAGTCAATCCCTTTTCCCGAGCCCCAGATCGCCCAGATGGCATCTAGATGGCGTAAATATTCTGTTGTGCACTCCCCCTCAGGTAAGCAATATGCTTCCCTGTTCTGTGCCACTCAAGGTGTGGCACTACCTATCCCGCGGTTGCCCTTCTGGCCTGAAGGGTCTTGGATCCAGCTAGCTTCTTTGTGGTTTGCGCTTCAGGGTGTTCAACGCTCAAGGCTCATAACCCTTAAGGAATCTGGACCGGTTGTAGTGGCTCAGGATCGAACTAGGCGTTCCCCAGTAAGTCCCCCAGTCACATGATACCAGTTCAAATATTTACTTATTCAATGATACTGATTCACAGACACGATCCCGCCACAGAAATCAAAAAAGAACAGTGACGTCCGAACTTAGTGGTAATGATTTGACTGAATAGGTAATACCTAAAAAGGTAGCCACCAGTACCAGAAATGTCACAATATGACCAGTAATTAGTATTAATATTAATATTAAGGGCCGCTATGCGGACTAATTACTCTCCCACTTCCTAAGATATTAATAGCCTGAGCTTATCTATACATCACTCAGTGTGCCACGGTATAGGGGTATAAGAAAAGGTCGCAATCAGTTTACCCGGCTCAGTGATGATCGCCGGGGAGTCTGCGCCTACAATATATCAGTAGAAGATAACCCGCCATGCGGCGACGACAATTCGTCGCCTTCCTACGGGTTGTAGATAACGAAATAAGCCTTCCTATTAATCTCCCGCAAATCAATACTAAGCGTCAAACAGCAAAATAACAAAATCAAAAATTTCAATCAATACAAGCAAACAAAATAAAGAAATCTCTCTTACTCTTCATTTCGCTTTGAAATAAAAACAAGAAAAATTTTAGAATTTTTTTAAAAGTTTTTAAATAAAAACGAAATCAATACAAAAGCACAAAACACCCCAAAGAGCCCCCTACAGAGCACCCCGTTGAATAAAGAAAAAATAAAAGACATCCAAAAAAACCCTTATTTTAATAAACAAAGTCTATTTTCTTTCAAAAATAGACTTATCTTACAAGGTGTCAAGAGAGACAATCCAATTGATTGAATCTTCGTTGCCATCAACCTTTTTCGTCAAGGCTGAAAGTGAAGGAAAGACGAGAATTTTCTCCTCATCTTTCCCCAGTGAAGCTAGAAAGAATTTTTTCTTCCTGGGATTTTTCATGGTTTCATCGCGTTCTACCCAGGCAAACAAATAATTCTCAGTTCTCTCCATGGGGCGGCGGAGGAAATTTTTTGCTCAGCATGAAAAGAATTTATGTTTTCCTTTCCAAGCCGAGCAAAATCGCGTGGAACCCTCACTAACTTGGGATTCTTCATCTCAGTAGGGGCTTTGGTTTCAACATCGTCCCAAGACTTCCAAAAACCTACAACCACATTCATTATCATTAAAGAGAAACAATAGACTTAGGACTTACCCCCCGCGAGGTTGATTTCACCAACTCCGTCTGCTAATTCGTTAGGCTCTCCCATAGTCTATTACACACACCAAAAGCATGTGTAATAGAAATTTCTTTGAATGAGGGTGGGGTTTGAACCCCTGGTTTTTTAGAAAAACCATTTGACACTAACTCTTTTTTTATTCCGAGTTGCTATCCGCACTCTCGGTTCTAAAGATTCTGTGCATATTCCTATCGTTTTTACGCATACTATTATTTACGTATTCGTTAATACCATCACTAGAGTATTTGTTAAAAGAAGAATTAAACGATAAATGTTCTTTCTCAATTCCAACGAGAATTCTATTCATGACAATGGCGGAAAGTTGACCACGATTATCATTTTTCCACTTAGAAATTATCGCGTTCTTTGTTTTTTTTTCCAATTTCTTTTTTCTCAATCGAATAAGTTTATCCTCCTCTACTTCATTATTTTCAATAGTCATTCGTTTTAACATCTCATTGATAGCATCAACTTTAATTATGTCTGTCTGTTTCTTTTCAACGAGACGCGCAATTTCTTTATCAGTTTTTGAAATTCTTTCTTCGCAAGCGATTTTATCCTTATTTAGTCTATCCTTACAAGGTCTGCGAATTTCGTATTCCTCCAACCAATCGGTTTTAGTTTTGTTTCTACTAGGAATTAAGTCCATTACTGCGACAAAAAAGTGTAATTTTGACAAAAAAGCGAAATTCTGCTGAAACCTCTGCGACACTGAAACCCAAAAAATGAAAAAATGTCGCAACAAAAAAGTGAAATTTTGTCGCATGGTGATATTAGCGGAAATAGAATTTTCTAGAATTTGGTGTAATAAATGACACTTCAAATACTTTTTTTCCTATATCACTGGTAGATTCTCGCCATGGCTAGACTAATGGGTTCAACGTAGTCATTGAAATTTTAGGTTGCGGGTTCAATTCCGAAGGAAGTTTTGCTATGGCGAACAATCTTTTGTTTTTTGTATGTATCCTTTTTTTTTCTTATAAATCTAATATTACCTTAGCATTTTTTTCTCTCTTTGAAGTCCTGCTATTCTCTGGTTGAATGTCTTCTCTTTTTAATAATTCTTTTGTCTTTTTTTCTTTAATAACTTCTTTAGTTTGCTCCTTCATATCTTTTTCTTCGTCAATTGGTTTATCAAAATCAGTTTTCAATAAATCACGTGGACTTACCAACTCATCGTTATTTAATATGATTTTGAAGCCAGAACGTCCCTTGACTTTATAAATAATTTTGCTGAAAGTCTTACCGCCTTTGGAAAAAACATTTCGTTTGTTTTCTTTTCTTACAATATCGCCTACTTCAAATTCATCAATCAGATGATCTCTTTGAAGTGTTTGTTTATTTTTGTCTCTCCCAAAAAATACATCCACAGGTTTGGCTTTAATTCCTCTATGAACTTTATGATTATAAGCATCTACTAAGTCTTGAATATAACTAACCCAATCAAAATTACGATTGGTTTCAAATAAAAGGTCAAGCCATCTTCTAATACTTCTTATTACTCTATCCACAACCGCAAGTGCTCTATGGTCGCCAACTTCAACGACATCATGTTTAATTCCATTTTCAATAAAATATTCGCGGGTTGCTCCTTTATATTCTCCCCCGCTGTCAGTAGTAATTGATTTAGGTTTATATTTGATTGATTTCAAAGCATAATAGACTTCTTTTGCTGTTTTATTTTTTAATGGAATGATGATTAAATATCGTGAATGACAATCAATCCAAACAAGCATCCAAGCATACCCCTTATTTCCTTTCTTATCTTTTATCTTACTCATATCTGCTAAGTCAAGAAAGACTTGGTCTAATGGTTTATCAACCCATATAGTGTTCCATATTTTTGGGTTCTTTTTCTGGTGGTGAATTTCCAGTGCTTCTTCTTCTTTTGTTTTAACTACTTCTCCCGTAGGTGTGTCTCCGAGATTATTACGATTTTGATTATTAATAATTGTATGTTTATTATCCATTTATACAAAATATGAAAATATTTTTTATACATATAATGCCGACCGTAAAAGTCCTGAGAAAGGTATTAGGTGAAGAAAAAAGGAGACATTGTCCAAAAATTAGCAAATTAAAAAGGCTGAACTGCTTAAATTAATGGAACATTATGGAAAGATGGTCTCGGAAAAGAAAAAGTTTAAGAAAACTACGAAACCACCGCCTAAGTTTAGACTAACTAAAAAAAACAATCCGCTATTAAACCAACCAATGACATTTCATTAAGCGGAGATAAAGAGAAAGAGATTAAAAAACTAAACGAAGATTTAAGAGACTTTAAAGATGATATTAGTAAAATACCCTTGTATAGTAAATTAAGAAAGGGAACAAAAAATGAAACTCTCTCAGAAATTCAAAAAATTCCAAATAGTTTCATTAAAAGAAGAGATGACCTTGCAAACAGAATTAAAGAGTTCCAAAAACGTGATGTAAGGTATTTAAAAGTGATTAATTACATGCTTCTTGATGTAGCCAAATTCAACAGCAAACTTAGAGCTATATTTAGAAATTATAGAAAAGATAAATGGGATTAAAACTTCAAGAAACATTTTTCAACATCATTTTTTTCTTTTTTAGCACCACCAGAAGACTGATCATATACTTTTACACTTACACTGCTAGACTTTTTTCCTTTCCCCTTCTTTGGTTTTGGTATTTCTTCTTCACTACTCTCGCTTTCGCTTTCACTTTCTTCACTCTCCTGATCTATTTCGTCGCGACGAAATAGATCGGGCTTCTTACTCTTCTTCGCTCTCTTAGTTTCCGCTTTCGCTCTTTTGATTTTCATCTTAGCCATCTTTTCCGCAATGATATCAGTGAAATCAACTTCATCCTCACTCTCACTCTGCTCAGGTGTGTCATCTTGTTCCTTCTCATTAATGATATCGGTTGCTAAATTTTTATTTTCTATCTCTGCTATTTTTCGCTCCATATCTTCGTCTTCGTTTTTAACCGCGTTTCGGTATTGCGCCAAAACATTTTTAGCATGCTCCATCTTTCGTTGTTTCGCTTTCGCTTTTATTCCTTCCACAGCACTACCCCAATTCTTACGACTTGCTTCGGGGGACGGCATTCTATACTAAGATTTTTATATTTTTAGTATTTACAAATTAAATAATTAATTGATATTTGACAACTCACTCCAATCTCAAATATATTTGAGATTCCTCGCACTTTCGTTTATTGTCAAACATCGTTTTACAATAAAATTTTAATCTAATAATAGGAAACGATTTTCTAAAACACACGAAAGCGAAGCGAAAGTGTGAATTTAGAAAATCAATGTCGCAATATATTAAATCCTTACTAGGCCTTAATGAGTTGGCTGTTGGTAGTTTAAATATACTTAACTTAGACTTAACGAACACAAACATAGTGGGCTTAAACACAGACAGAGTGCCAGAAGATGCAGACCCCGTAAGTCTTTATTACACTGACGGCCGATTTGATACAAGGTTATCCAGCAAATCAACAACCGACATCAAAGAAGGAAGAAATTTATACTATACAGAGCAACGAGTAAGGGACAACGACGAAGTCAAAGCCTCAACTCAACACCGCTCTAACACTTCTAATCCGCACCAAACCAGTTTATATAATTTGATAGACACAACCATATTTGCGCAAGCGAGCGGACAATACTTAACTTACAACGATGTAGAAGGCAAATGGAAGAATACTGCCCTTGGTTCAATTGATGCACTTTCAGATGTGGTTATAACCGCGCCGATAGCGATGAATAGTTATCTCACGTATAACTCAATAAACTGGGTAAATAAAACATTTCCGATAAATGTGGATGAATTCGGCAATATTAGTATGGGAAGGAAGAATATAACAGGAGTTAATTTACTAAATACCAAAGATGTTGATGAATGGATATTTGAGCATCAAGATAATGATGATAAAGTTTCAGCGAGTGGAAGCATAGATAGCCACAGCGATGTGACAATATCAGGCTTCCCAGCAGATAATCAATTACTCATTTATAGCACAGGACAATGGAGAAACACCACACCACCCTTTCTTAGATTAGACGGCACTGCTAGTATGACGGGGGCTCTAAATATGAATGGTTATGCTATTTCGGGGTTCTACGTATAATGGAATTAATCTCGCTAATCTCGCAGTTGATGGTTTGGTGGTTAAACTAACAGGAGACCAAACCATAGGAGGAATAAAAACATTTAGCAGCATAATAAATGCGAGTGCGGGGATTGATATGAAAAGCCAAAGCATAACAAATGTCAATCTTGTTGATGGTGTGGATGTTTCCGTTCTTGATACTTCGGTGGTTAAACTAACAGGAGACCAAACCATAGCAGGAAAAAAAATTTTACATCAACTTTAGAAGTAAGTGGTTCATCCAATCCTACTACTTTTGATGGTATGGCAAAGCCTTTGATACAAAAATAGGAATGATTGCAGCACAAAAAACAGCAACAGCGACTTGGTATCCGATACAAATAACTGGTTCGTATGTAGAGTTATATTCAGGTAATACTTTAATTATAACCGCAACTGGAACAACATTAAGTTTGAATAACAACAAAATAACAAACTTAGCCGACCCTTCCGCTTCAACAGATGGAGCAAATAAAAGTTATGTTGATACAAAAGACGGGCAAAATGTGAAACTAACAGGAAACCAAACCATAGCAGGAATTAAGACATATAGCAGTGGTGTGGAAATAACGGGAAATTCAATAAACTCAACAACAAAGGGCGCATTCATCGTTTTCAATTCTTCCAGTAATATCGGTTCTATTGCTAGTTTGGATATGAAAACTGCAACATATTATAATTTTGAAATTTCAGCGAAAAAAATAAGTTTTATTATTGATGGGACGATTGTTTCGTGGTTTAATGCTACTGGATTAGATTGTAATAGCAGTCGTATTGTTAATCTGGGAGCACCACAAAATGCGAATGAAGCGGTAAATAGGCAATATCTGGATGACAATTGTGTGAAACTAACAACAGACCAAACCATAACAGGAAGTAAAACATTCAACGGGACGAGCACTACGATAAAATATCTAACTTTAACGAACAACGCCGATTTTAATAATCAAACTATCATTAATGGTGGAAATATAACATATAATGGGGCGAGGATATTAAACCAAAATGGAGGAGATATATTCTTTTCACAGACATCAGGTGATTATCAATATTTCTTATTTACTCTAAATACCGCTACAAGTGGAACCGCGAACCAACGAGGTTATGTATTTACAAATGTAGCATTTGATGCAAAAGGGGCGGGACTTTATATTTCAAAACTTTTGGATAATAAAAGTGCTTCGTCTGACATTGTCCGTTTTAACAATGCTGGCGGTATGCGGTTTTATGGAGCCTTAGATATGAACTCAAACAACATAACAAGCGCTGGAACAATAACGGGAACTACATTAACGGCAACTGCTGGTATGACTACAACGACTTTAACGACGAGCGACAAAATAACAACGGCATCAGGTACGCCAATAATCATAGGCAATACAACTAAAGGAATAGGAACAACAGCGGGTTTAAAATTGTATGGGACTTATAATAATAATACAACTGGAGCACATTTGCAGGCTATTACAACAGAAGACATATATCCCACTTTTCAACTAACTAATTTAAGTCATAATAGCATAAATATGACTTTTGATGCGTATTTAGATGCTGGCGGATGGAAATCAAGTTATGCGAGTTCTAATTTTCTAATTAGTAAATGGAATAATAAACTTAGATTTTTGTATGATAGCGGGAAAAGTGTTGGGGTTGCTGTTCCTTGGTCTCTCGCTCTGGAACTTGACACATCGGGCTTATTAACAACAAAGGCGATTACAGCGAGTGGGGCGATAACGGCGAATGCGGGTATATCAACAACAACGGCAACCGCGAGTGGATTAATAACGGCAAATGCGGGTATATCAACAACCGCATTAACAACAAGTGGCTTACTAACTGCAAATGCGGGGATTACATATTCTGGGTTGCTAACGACCACAACTACTAATGGAGCGAAAATAGGAATTCAAGGACAAACAGACGGGACGAATGCGAGAGGAATATTTATTTGGGATACTGCTGATTCAGCATGGGGGATTTATATGTCTCAGTCTGGGGGGAATAAGTCATTAAGTGGAGGAACAGCACCAGCAGGAGGAGTAGGCGGAGGATTAACTTCTTATGCTATTAGATTTAGAGTGAATAATTCTTCAACGAGTGGGTTCATATGGGAGAATAGTTCAAATACTGCTTTAATGTCTTTGAAAGCAAGCGACGGGCAATTATGGGTATTGTCTAATCCAATTCAATATTCAGACAGGAGAAAAAAAGAAGATATAAAGGATTGCTTAGGCTTAGATTTTATTAATAAGTTAAATCCAGTCTGCTATCGTATGATTGACGACAACAAGAAATGTAGGACTGGCTTAATAGCACAAGAATTAGAAGAAATACTAACAGGAATGGATATGCTAGATTTTGGCGGTTTTATAAAAGAAACAATTATGGTTCCGTGTCCAAAGCAAAGAAAGGAATGCGAATTGAAAGGTGTGACTGTTAATCCAGAAGATGTTAAATGTATTGATAGTGGTGATGTCGGTTATGGTATAGGTTATTCCGAGTTTATCGCCCCGTTAATTAAAGCGGTTCAACAATTATCAGAAAAGGTAGTTAATTTAGAAAAAGAAAATAAAAATCTTATGAATATACTACAAGACCAAGCAAATCAATTAGCAGAAATCAGAGCAGTCGTTTTTGGTGTTTCACGAAACACCTAACTGATTATCGCAAGCGATAATCAAGGTTTTTCAAATGTCAAATAATACAACTAGACTTCACAGACCCCCGCCTATTATGGATATGGATGGCGAACTAACTCCAGAATTAAAGTCTCGTGTTCTTGAAGTAGAACTAAAGACTGAGGAAAAAAAAGTAGAGCACGAATTGGAAGATAACTGGAATTGTTGTTGTATAAAAAACAGACCAACCGACAGCTGACTTATTAAATACTTATTTCAAATGGGTATCATTATTGCCATTATAACCCTTTGTATCGTAAGGCTATCTGAGAAGAACTTGCCGTGCGAGGCTGCTAATACTTATGTCGGAATTTTAACACTATTGATTGGCATCTGCCTTCCATCGCCTTCTAGTTTAAAGAAGTGAGCACTCGTATAGATGTATTTTATACCATGAACTATCACTACCCGAACACATTAAAGGAATGGCTTCATCAAAACTAACACACCAATCACTCATAGGCTTATACACACATTTAAATTTAGTTTCTATTCCTTGCTTTATACAATAAACACACGCATCTCGTTTTGTTTGATTTGCTCTGCTATAAAAGTCGCAGGCAGTTCGCGAAAATATTTTTGTTATTAAAAAGTTTATCATCAGTAATATAATCATGGCTGACTATAAATACCAAAAGATTGTTTTTCTAAGCAATGATTTTGTGGGTAAATCATTCAACAAGAACATTCAAATGTCATTTACACCCACCAAAATGAATGTTAAGTTTATTCACTACTATAACGACCAGACGGAAACCAAAACCAGAATTCTTTACATGGATAGAATTGGAATTATCGGCACATTCTCCGACAGCACCACAGCAAACATTTCAAACCTTAGTTATAATTTAGGTATAGTAAATTGGACAGACGGACAATATACATTTAAAGTCCTTGAAACCGACAGCGGAAATATTGATACAGGAAATTTAGCGGGACGAATTGTTGTGTGTTTGAAATTTTTAGGCTGATGTTTGAGAATTTCACTCCCAATCTCAAATATATTTGAGATATCCCGTTTATTCTCAAACATCGTAAAAAAATTAATAGTTAGATATATACCACAAAAAGACGATTTTCTAAAATATCTCAAACGAGTTTGAGATTTACGAAAAGCGAAGCGAAAGTGTGAATTTAGAAAAGCAATAATATACAATGCTTAAGATAAACAATGTCAAGGTGAAGCCTGTAAAACAAGAGGGTGAAGGTAATAAACAGGCGAAAGGTTATAAATTATTTAATGAGCCATATGCCAACATATTTCTACTCGCCCGTAAGAAGAGCGGGAAAACGACAGCACTCTTTGAAATACTGAAACGGACGACAGACAGAAAAACCCGTATTGTCATTATTGCTTCAACAATTCACAAGGACTACATTTATAAAGCAATGGTGAAACACTTTAAGAGCAGGGGAAACCCAATGGCAATTTATACCTTTCTTAAATCAGATGGTGTAAATGTCATTGATTATGAATTAGACAAACTCAACAGAAAGGACGAGCAACACGAAGGAGAAATCAAAGATGAAGAGGAAATAGAGAAACCACAATTTTTATACTTTGGAAAGGAAAAGAAAAAAGAAGAAGGAGGTGAGAAGAAAGAGAGACCAAGTAAGTATATTTCACCAGAGGTTGTTTTTGTTTTGGACGATTTAGGAAGTGGATTAAGAGACAAGTCCGTAAGTGATTTGTTAAAAAAGAACAGACACTATAAAAGTAAGGTGATTATGTCAAGCCAGTATTTAAACGACCTACGACCAGAAGCCATTAAGCAGTTAGATTATTTATTAATCTTTCCAGGCCAGTCTCAGGACAAAATGGAACTCGTGTATAAACATTTAGACCTATCTTTTGATTTTGATTGTTTTCTTCAAAAGTATCACGAAGCAACAAAGGAACGATTTAATTTTCTTTATGTTTCAAGTGTTGATGATGAATTACGGAAGAATTTTAACTTTCGTCTTAAGTAAAATAATATTTTTTATAATTATTTTTCTGTGTTATATATGCCAGTATCACCAGTGATAATTTCACAACCATCAGGATATAAAATCGGATACAATCCATCAATGCCACAGAAGGGAGGAAAAAAGAAAACTAAGACGAAGGGATGTGGTCAAAAGGGAGGAAAGATTAACTGGGCTAAGGTCGGAAAAACAGCCTTGGCTGTTAATAAATTCCTTCGCGATAATAAGGTAATCTCTAGAACTGCGGGGGCATTGAGTAGAATTGGGGTGCCTTACGCAGGTAGTGTTAGTGCTACAGCATCAAAACTCGGATATGGTAAGCAACGAGGAGGTGCTGTAAAGTTTCGCTGAAGATATTTGACAATTTCACTCTCATTCGCTTTGCTCATTCTCGTTTATTGTCAAACATCGAAGGGTTAGTTAATGAAATTCAATTATGAAATATCATAGTCCATTACTTTTTTCTTAAAAAAAAAATTAGATGTTTTAGAATAAGCGGTAATGCGAAGCATGAAGCGCAATTCTAAAATATCACGCAATTCTAAAATATCAAAGGCTAAGGTAAGACCCCCGCGAGTGTATAGGAATAAGAGCGGGAGGCCTTATATTATCCAGAAGGGTAAAAAATATTATCTTAATTTTGGTAAGAAAACAAATGATTTAAGCACATTACAAATTGTTAAACTTTTTATGAAATATATTGGTAATTAGCCAAAGTCGCAAAGGGTTAGTCGCCAACCAAGAGAAAAAATAATCAAATCTGATTTCAATCGTCTTGAACACGAGAACCGAAACCAGATACAAAGCAACTTACAAAAGAAATATGAGTTAATACATGACGAGGAAGAAAAGGAAAAGAAGAAAAGGGAGGATTTAGAAGAGGAGAAGAAGAGGCTAGAAAGAAAAATGAAAGCAGATACTAAGGAACTAAATGAAATAATGAAAGGGATCATAACAGACAACTGGCGGAGATTAAGGAAAGACAGGAAGAAAAGTCTAGGGAACAGAAGAAGGAACAACGACTTATTCAGGAACTACAGGCAGAACAACGACATAGACAGGGATTATTGACGGCTCCAGTTGCACAGCCGATTATAGCGAAACCGAATCCCCCTTCAACTATAAATAAACCAAAGAAAACCGCAACTACGTCTTCCCCAAAAATAAGTGATATAACTGACAAAGTAAATAAACAAGAAAAAGATTTGGAAGAAGAAAAGAGACGAAGAATTATTGATGAAATGTTCTCTGAGAAAACGAAAAAAAAACGTGTCAAAAAAATGAAAAATAATACAATAATAAATCACCTTAAAAAAGCAGGCATTAATATCCCTATAATAAAAAACAAAGGTTCAAACGACTACGCCACTAGTTTAAAGAGATGGTTATACACACAAAAAATCACTGAAAACATATCATCGGCAGAAGATGGATGGGATAAACTAGAACAATTTACAACAAAAATGATTGCTAAAAATGAAAGCAAAAAGAATGAAGAAAAAAAAACTCCTGTAAATAGCACTCTATCGCCAATAGACCCACCACGTTTTGAAAATTCTCCAGATGCTAAACAACTTATATTTGAAATGACAAATCCACAACCAGCGGAGACACAACCGACAGATGTAGCACCACACCAGAGCACAAGTTCTGCGGAGCCACAGCAACAACAGCAAGAGGAGACAACCATACCCCCGAGCATCGCGGAGACACCAGAGCAACAGCAAGAGCAAGTCCCCTTACAAGGAGAGGGTCGCGGTTTAATGACTAATGAAATAGATGATATAATGAAAAAATATGGATGGTATCTCGGAGCGATAGCCAGTGATGAAATTTACAAGTTGAAGCCAGGAAGCAGAAAACGATACGGATTTATCATGAATTTGGACAATCACAAACAAGCGGGGTCTCATTGGATCGCAGTATGGATAAGTCTAGATAAAGACAGGAGTGTTGAAGTGTATGACCCATTAGCACTTTACGAGCCAACAGAAGACTTTCAACAACAAATGAAACAACTAATAGACAAAAGCCATCCCGATAGTTATTTGTTAATAAAGGTTAATCAAGTAAAGCAACAATCAAACACCTCAGACACGTGCGGTTGGCATAGTATGAGATTTTTAATGGAGCGAGCGAAAGGAAACATGTTTAAGTTTAGTTCGGGTTTTACAGACTTAAAAGAAGAAGAAGCAGAAAAATTAAAAGCACAGAATGGGTATGGTTTTGACACCTTTTTATAAAAGATATTCGTAGATCCACACTCTCATTCGTTTCACTCATTTTCGTGTGTTTTACAAATATCGTATCCCATTAAATTTTTTCCAAAATAAAAAAACGATGTTTAGAATAAGCGAGAGTGAAACGAAAGCGCTATTCTAAAATATCTATATCATGGACTATAAGGGAGGCCGTGCGACTGGTATCTATTACATAAATAGCAAAAACCGAATAACTGGCACAGACAGCGACTTTACACACGAAGTCAATATCAAGGGGCT
Organism: Paulinella micropora; assembly: GCA_019918135.1. Taxonomy (NCBI): domain Eukaryota; phylum Cercozoa; class Imbricatea; order Euglyphida; family Paulinellidae; genus Paulinella; species Paulinella micropora. The sequence continues at coordinate 25,363 of WBZZ01001180.1, read as the reverse complement.
AGACAATCCCACACATTGTAAAATTCTTCATATCTATGTGCCGAAGTCGTATTACTCTGTGGCTTCACCATATAATACTTTTACTCTTAGCGAAGACGGGTATGAGGCTTTAATTACGATACCTGAGGGAAACTACACAATGAACAATCTAAAAAATAAGTTGTTGGAGGTGCTAACCGCAGACAGCCCAAATAATTATACTTATGTTGTATCCAGTAATAATACCAACATAGACCCAGAGGATGGCAAATTAACATTCAGTGTTTCAAATAACGGAGGTATTCAACCGCGGTTTATATTTGATGATGATACCTGCATTCACGAGGTTATGGGTTTTGATAGAAACTCAACATATTTCTTCGCTAATAATTTTGTTAAATCGCCGAACGTAATTATTCTAACTGGTGAAAAGACTTTATACCTTCAATCGGACTTAGTTGGTGAAGGAGATAATCACGTGCTACAAGAAATATACACGGCGAATGAAATTCCATTTGGAGCCATTATATACGACGGAAGTGGGTCTGAGTATGGTAAGAAATTATCCGCCAGTTCAAATAATGTGCATCGGTTTTATCTTACAGACGAAAACGATCAGGCTATAAATCTTAATGGTTTGGGTATCGTTATGACATTGTTGATTTACAGAGAGACTAATTATTTTAATTTATTTACATCATTTTTTAATCTTTTGAAACAGAGATAAATAATTATTTTGGAATTATTTATTTTTTTCTATAAATATATTCCAGTGAATTAGTTCATTTACACTACCAAAAAGAAAAACAAAAAATGCCAACTCAACACGGAGGCGAACTAGACTTTTCTAGAACTGACTACATCAGTGCTTCGTATTGTTTGAATAAACTAACTCCGCGAGAAGGTGCTGGGGCTATTACTGTTACTACCGCAGGAGGACAAGAAAGCAACTTTGACCTTATCAGCAGGCCATTTAACTTAGCCCGCTCTTTCTTGAGTTTTACTTATGCCCCACCAGCAATCGCTGCGAACTATAACAAATGCTATATGGATTGTCTGGCTCCTATTAGACAAATTCAACTTCAAACCCGTAGCGGTGTTTATCTGTGCGATGTAAATGAAGTTGGTAATTTTACAAAGATTATTTGGAAGGCTGAAACTTCTATGAAGGATTTTCTGACACTTGAAAACCACGATAATGGAAGTGGTGCGGGATGTATGCTTCAAAAGTGTAATGCTGGAAAGATTGTTATCGGTAGTAGAGCAGAAAGGCGAGCAATTGATACTGCAGCAGCCTACGATACTGCTAGAGACGCAATTCAAACATACTACAAAGTGCCTAGTGCAAATGCTCGTCGCCACGACGATTCTGCTCTATCTGATGGCACTGCTGGAACCTATAGCCTTGTTAATGTTAATATAATGAGGCTAAGTATTTCTCGGGTGGTTCGGTTACTTCTGCTGAGCCTTCTATCAGTGTTACGATTAATCTTGGTATGCTTTACAATACCATTTTCGCCCTTGATAAGACTATTATGTTTCCAGAGATTTTGAATATGCGTATTGTATGGCAACAGACCCCTAAAATTTATTATTACAATAACGATGCTTCGTCACCTGGTGGAGGAGTGCTTGTTGCTGCCGCTGGTAATGTATCTGTTTCTAGTCTTAACTTGTTCCTTGCTGTAGAGACTAATCCCGATGTCATTCATCAATTCAACAAAAGGTGGCGAGTGCTGAAGGTATGAGTTTCAATATTGATTATCCTTATGTTTATAAAAATTCCATTGCTCAATCCACTACACAAAACATTATTCTCCGCTTTGATAGGGGGCACGGCAAAAGGTTGAAGAAAATTTATCACACTCTTTAACAACACAGAAAACAAGAATACCGCTTATGATATTGATAACAGAGCAAACGCTAAGACTACCAGTTTTCACACCACACTTGACGGGGCACGACTTCAGGAATTTGAAATATTTCCCGCTAGTTTTGAAGATTATATGTGCTTGAAACCTAAACTTGAAGGTTCTGTTTTGATGAATTCAAATGTGTATCAATACAACTGGTTCTGGGTTGATACTTGGGATAATACCCGCCCGCTGTGGAGCAAAGACCAAAATGAAGTTAGCGGGCTTGACCTTTCCAATGAGAGGCGATGGGAGTTCATTAGCACTACGCAGAATAATACTCATCAGCACGTAAGTGTAGCAATCACTCAGCGGGAGGTTCAGGTTAAGTCAAATATTTTCTATTAGTTAAGAGGTAATTATTAATTTTGATAGTTAATTTATTTTTTTGATAATATAGACCTACAATGTCCCACCAGAGAAACTTAATCGCAGAAAATCCTGACGGCGAATTTATAAATGTCAGCGTTGGATATGATGGACACGTTGAAACAAATGATTCAAAAACCGCTTTTGGTGAAGCAGTAGTAGGTCAATTAACACCAGTTCCTAGTATTAATTGTATATGGAAAGATTTCTACAATTAATACTACTGCTATATACAATTAATACTAGGATATGGACAAAAACAGAAACAAAATCGTCTGTGTCATTTTTGAATAATATGGCTGAATTGAAAACAACTGCTGATGCTACGGCAGATGCTAGACTGGTAAGTAAAAGGAGAATAAAATATAGAACTGGAATGGGTGTCCTAGCCCGCTTTACTGCTCTATGGACGACGGATGATACAAAAGATTACTATTCATTTATTGGAATAGGAAATGATCTCGTTGATGGATTTTATTTTCACAAAAATCAAGCAGGAATGAATATCGCACATTGTGCGGGAGGTGCTGTAGATTATATTGACCAAGAAGACTGGGACGACCCTTGCGATGGAAATTATGCTATGCCAAACTTAGACTGGAGCAAAGGAAATGTATTTCAAATTCAATTTCAATATTTAGGTTTTGGTGCTATTAAGTTTTATATTGAAAATCCCATAACAGGATTATTTCAATTAGTTCATATGATTGAGTATGCGAATGCTAATAATGGTGTAAGCCTGCGAAATACAACATTACCTTTTACGGCAGTAATGAGAAATGATGCAAAGACTGAAATACAATCTCTTAAAGCAGCGAGTGCCAGTTTATTCATTGAGGGAACTAATACTATTAATACCAGCATAACAAACGAAGTGGAAGGAAGTAAAGCAGCAAACACCACTGAAAGTCCTATTATTAGTATCAGGAATAAAGCAACATTTGATGCGGGCGGTGCTAATTTAACAAATTATTCAAATGTTTATCCAACTTTGATAAGTATTACAAATGAAGATACTAAGTCGAATGTTGTCAGAATGGTATTAAATGGAACACTAACTGGAGCAGGTTTTGCAGATGTTGATTCTAAGTATTCAATTGTAGATACTGACACAAAGGCGAGTGCTATCGCAAACGGAACAACAATTTTTAAACTATATGTAAATTCTCAATCAACTCAACAAATCAATTTTAGAAGTTATGATATATACCTATCGCCGAGTGATGTATTAACTTTTACGCAGAAGTCTGTCTCTGCTGGTGGAGGAGGAAATGTCAATATTATCGCTAACTTCATAGAAGATCAATAGATATTTATGAGCATCGCTTTCATCCAATGTTGAATTTTAAATAAAAATCAACATAACGCTCATTTTCGCAATCTCAAACATGTTTGAGATATTCATAAACATCGTTTAAAAGTGAAGTAAATAATAAAAAAAATAAACGGGAGGCGATGTTCGTAAAACACACGGGAGCGTTAGCGGGAGTGTGGATTTACGAATATCAGAGATATTTTTTTACCGCATCTTTGTTATTAAAATAAGGTTGCTGAATTAAATATTCAAGGTATGGTTTATCAATCTTAGCAACATCTTCAATTTTCATTTTTTATACTTACCATATTGAAGAAAAATATCGGTTTCATCTTCTTTCTTTGCTATCTCTTCGCCGACATTAGCCTTTATTTCGGTAATTCCAGTCTCTTTTAAATCAGTCGCCGTAAATGGTGTGCTCGGCTCTTCAACCAACACGTTTTCCAACGGAATAACTACTTTCACATTGTCATCACGTGGTTTATATTGCTCATAGAAAGAAACAATATCAGGCTTAGTCCATTTAATTGAAGGTTTCTTAATTTCGCTGTCAAGGCTCCATTTTTCAATTTCATTCAAGTAGTCCTGTTTGGTGCTTAGGTCGGTCATCTTATATATACTACAAAATAATTTTTATTAAATGTATTTTTTTACTTCACTTTTAATGTCCGTAAATTTCTCAAACCACGGCTGTTTCATAACCCATTCAAGATATGGCTTATCAATAAGTGCGATATCTTGAACCTTCTTCCCGCGATACTTACCAAATGGAAAAATATCCCTTGGCTTGCCTGCCCGTGCATTTTCAATCATTTGGATTTCGTCAGTAATTATCTTTTTAACATCGGTAAGAGAAAATGTTTCTTTTTTATTTTCAATAGAGAGTTTCTCAAACTTCTCACATAGTTTGGTGAGGGTGGTCATTGGTCTATATAGACTGGCAAAAAAAATTATAGAAAAAAATTAATTAATAGATATTTATCAACTTCACTTTCATTCGCTTTGCTCATTCTCGTTTGTTGATAAACATCGTTTGATATCCGTAAGGGATACTATCATTATCTGTGTAGAAGTCTCGCCCACACCATCGTGATTTATTAACAACTTTTACAACATTCTTTTGGTGTTGTATGCTAAAGTGTTCAATGTGTTGTTGTTTGCTGTTTCTGTTCGTGTGTATCTTCTTCATTATGAAGTCTCTTGTGTTTGTTAGGCTTTCGCCCTTGTCCATTAATTCATATGAAGCGGGATTTAATTTCTTTAAGTCTAAGCCTTTACCTCTAAAGTGGAAGTGTGTTTCCTTATCGTCCTTCTTTACATACTCCAACATATATAACTTGGGTGCTATCCATAAACCTTTTATTATTTTGCAACCAGTTCCAAGGTCATCATCCATTCCGCCGATTGATTTATCTCTAAATCTCTTTATCCGATCAATATTTCTTACATGACTTTGGATGCTGTCTGTATCCGTATAATAATAGTCATTGTCGGGGTTGTTGTCTGGGTTAGCCTCAGTCATATACTTATACATAATTCGTCGGCTGTATGCTAATATGAAGGCTCCATATTGTGTAGGTTTTGTAATTTTTTCTTCTATCAATTGTTCGTCGCGGGGGGTTCCTGTAATAAGCCATAATTCACCATTCGCCTCATCAAATTTCTCAATATCGGTTATCACGTGTTTAGCCCAGAATTTCCAGTATTCGTGATTTTTAGAAATATATTTACTCACTGAGTTTATCGGTCTTTGAATTGTCTTCCCGTATAAAGCATTCATAAACAACTTCGCTAATAGATATTGTGGAGTGCCTTTCTTTGAGTTTTGTTTTTTCTTGAATAAGTCTAATATATAATCTTTAAATACTGGTTCTGCTCCATCTGTGTAATAGCCACGATTAATTTTTACTTGATATCCCAAATTAATCATATCCTCAATATCAACACTTGTGAGCCATTGGTCTTTCATGTCCCTTAATTCCCACTTTAAAGAACCTTTGCTATCACGGAATGGCACTCGCGGATGTAAAAGGTTTTTTGGTGATATGTAATCAACATTCCATATACCTAATTTACCCAACATTTTTTCTGTTGGTTTGTCACGTTCTATTATTTCACCAGTTATAAATAATTCAAGCATCGCAGTTGGATAAAGTGAGACTACATCCGCATCAATGAGATAATCAACAATCTCATCAAAACTTATTTCACCTCTTTTATATTTTTCATATTGCTCAGAGATAAATCTTCTTTTGCTTGGGTAAGTTGTAGCACCATATACCGCTCTTCTAAAGTCTCTTTCTTGTTTTAATTTTGGAAGATAGATTTTGTATTTTTTGCCAATTTTCTTTTTCCATAAATTGAATGTAAGAGAGATGAAGTAGAGATAAACTTTGTTATATTAGTTTTATGTTCGTTGAATGTCTGTTTATTGAGTGTGTCGTGTAATTCCTTCAGCCCAATTACATCCTTTTCTAAATACACTAAACATTCTTTTTTGGTTTCATCGTCCATCTCTTCCCATCGCTTCGCTTTGCTATGGTCAAAATCTCCTTTCAAAACATTACAACCCAATGTTTCAAGGTTCTTTTTAAGGCTTCCTTCGGTGTGCTTACACATATCCCAAAATTTTATGTTTTTGTATTCCAATGAGATAATAGCCCCATTATTAATCAAAGGAGTATCTTTTATTTTTCTTTTGATAAATTCTTTTTGAAGGAAGTAGTGGTCAAACTTACTACCATTAAAAGCATTAACATATAATGTCGCTTCTGGATTTTTGTTTTTTAATTCTTCCGCATATTCAAAGATAATATCTATTACTTTTGAAATACAATCATCGCCAGCGACATATTTAAAACCAATATATGCAATTGTATAACCTGCTATATAAGGTGTGTGCAATTCTTGTTGATTTGTAAATGTCTCAAGGTCATAATGAAAAACCTCATCTTCATTGTTGTATTTCATTTCAACAAATCTAGTTAATAATTTTCTTTTGTTTTTAAACATCGCATCCACATATGATTGTCTATCTTCATTACAAGTATGTTTATCAAAGTATGTTTTATAACAATCGGAGCATTTTTTTGTTTCTTATCATAAACCCTAAATAATGATTTTCCTTGAGATAACAAAGCACATCTGCAGTAATTAAAGGGTCTTCAAAGTTTTTGAAAGTTTGTTTTGTTGTCGCATCAGTTATTTCAAAATACTTGTCTTCACTACAATATTTTTTTAATATTTCAAAACCAACCGAGAAAGGTATGAATGAATTAGGTTCAAGATTAAATTCTTTTCTAATTTCATTACACTTGTTTTTGTTAATATCAAATTTTGATATCTTTTTATTGACTTGAAAGAAACAATTATTACCTCTACTTCGTGGATTAATATGTATTCCTTCATCTGTTCTATGTTTTTTATCCCTTCCTGAAGTATTGCATCCGCCTCCGTTTTCTTGAGAGATTTCAATTCTAATAAGATGGATAAATCGGTCATATCCGTTAGCACTGGCTTCAATATTTTCCTCATTGAATAGATAAATGGCATTAAATAAATTTTCAACATCCTTTATCTTTACGGCATTGAAAGTTTGCCATTTAAATTTAAACCACTTTTCGTGATTAATGTCCGTATTATAAGAAAATTTGACGTGAATACTTGCTTCGTTTGTCATACCTCTGCTTCTAGCGTCTTTTACTGCTCTCATAATATGAAATTCAATAGCATCCATATCATAAAAATTTACATCTAGTTTTCTAAGAGTGTATGTATATGAATTTAAGGTTCTATTTCGCTTTGGTCTTAATTCAATAAGTTTTACTTCCCGTCGTCTTGGTTCGCTTGTCTTAGTTTCGCGTAAATGCGCTCTAGTTTTCAATAGTTCCCTCACATTTTCGCTTGGTCTTGGTGCTGATGGTAAGGTGGTGGCATTATATCAATGGAGATATAAAATATTAGAAAAATATTAAATTGTTTTACTGATATATATAAATATAAATTGTCTTACCTTTAACATGAAATTCATTCATAATAAAAAAAAAAAATTGCGTTTTTTGTTTTAAACTCCTCTAGCCTTCATTTCTTCATATTCCTTAAGTTTTCTATTTCGTTCTTTTAATTGCTCCTTCCTCTTTTGGTTAATTTCATCCTTATTTCTCTTATAATATGCGAGAGCCTTTTCTGAGTTAGCCTTTCGTTTGTCCTCTGGTGTGAGATATTTATTGTGTCTCCCCATGGTATATATTATTAGTAATATAATTTTACTCTTTAACATAAAATTAATTATTATAACAAATCACGAGTGATATTTATAATATCTTTCTATGTCGTCATTTCTGCGAATTATGCGGACAACTTTATGTCCTCCCATCATTATCTCATCTCTCTCCGCGAAGAAATCACTGTGAAAATCTGATTTTTCGTGTGCGTATTTGCCGTATATTCCGATAGTCTTACCACATACGCAAGTATATTTCTGTTTTCTTCTTTCTTTGATATATTCCGCTTTCTTCTGTTTGAGAGTATCCATTTATATTAATGTTCTTTTAGATTATGAAAACTATATTCTCTTTTAGATTATAGATAGAGGGCTATTTGGGGTGTTTTGTGCTCTCGTATTGATTTCGTTTTTATTTAAAAACCTAAAAAAAAATTCTAAACTTTTTTTTGTTTTTATTTAAAAGCGAAATGAAGAGTAAGAGAGATTTCTTTATTTTGTTTGCTTGTATTGATTGAAATTTTGATTTCGTTATTTTGCTGTTTTGACGCTTAGTATTGATTTGCGGGAGATTAATAGGAAGGCTTATTTCGTTATCTACAACCCGTAGGAAGGCGACGAATTGTCGTCGCCGCACGGCGGGTTATCTTCTACTTATATCAACTTGAGAGATACAATAGATGATTACTATTAATAGAATACAAAAAGAGAAAACATATTAATATTAATCACTATAACTTGACTTGCCACCGACTCGATGAGAGTCTGTTTCTGATAGTATCCCTCTCCCCTTAAGGGGCTCGGAGAGTCCAACTAACTGCAAAACTTGAAAAAGGTCACGACGTCAACACCCTTTTCTGTTCGGATTTTCAAGATGTCAGTGAAACTTTTTTGTGCCTCAAGCCGGAAAATCAAAACTGACGAGAAAAACGTGAGAATTTTACAATAGCTTTTGCCGGGTGTCAGAACCGTCCCTCACGAAAAGCAAAGTTGAAAAGCAAACCCCCTGGCCGCTTGAACTGAAAGTTTTGTTACACCTTGATATTGTAGCGAGTCGAATTCCAGATGCTCAGTGTCACGTAGTAACCGAAACCGTGGCAGCCGCTACTCTGACACTTAGGACGGTCGTACCTCAGCGGTATTAATAGAGGGGCAGACTCCCGACCAAGCATAAGAGTCAAGCCTGCCACGTTAACTACAACTGAACCCGGACGACACTCAATGCCACTATGTATTGTGCGGGCCGGCCGACAATACACAACTGATTTCCTTGAGTGGGCAGTAGCCGGGTCAAGACATGGCTAGTATTCAAGAGTAAATTTAAAAAAATGTAACTAAAAAAATCTGATAGTATTGCTGTTGACATTCAAGACAACAAAAAAAATTGATTTTTCTGTTTTGGTTGGAATTTCAGTTTTGGTTGGAATTTTGATTTTGGGTGAAAATTTGAATTTTTCAAATTAACGGCTATATTCGTCCGCAAAATATCGTAAATTTTCTCGAAATGTTACCGTTAAATTTGAAAATTTGAATTTTTGTCACAAAAATGAAAAACTGTCACAAAAATGAAAATCTGACACAAAAATGAAAAACTAATTTTTGTTGTTGTCTTGAATGTCAACAGCAATATTTTAGCGGTTCAAACGGCAGATTTGCGCCCCGATTTCACAAATTTTATTAACATCACGATGGCGCGGCTATTAATAACTACATATGCAAAGTTCTTTTTATTAATAAAACTTCAACTTGAAACTTCTGATGAAACATAAAGTTGCCTTTAATATCAGTTCCAATTTCAAGTGACAATGGCCTTCGCAATGCTCGCAGTTAACGACCGGCAACCCGGGGCGTCCTCCTCCGAGGCTCACCCGTAGCTGACTCTGAGTATCAGTGATATATCGGGAACGTCATTTTTACTAGTGCCACGTCATCGATGATTAGTGTATTAATAAGACTAATTCTACTAAGGCTTGTCACTACGGATTGGTAATATTAATAGATATCATAGTATAAAAATGAGGAAAGGTTTAGCAGTGATCACGTTATTAATAATCGTCAAGTTCCATCAACTTACTTTGAAATTCTGTTAGCTGACGGAGAATAGTACTACCACTTGAAATATTTTTTAGGGCCAAATTTCGTGTCCCTTGCTAGGCAATCAGTTGAGTTTGCGTTTCTTCGTTGAGCTTACCGCAGAAGAGGAAAGGGCTCCGGAAGGATCTGTGGTCGGACAGCAGTCAGCCTTGTATATATTTTCTGTGATTGTGATAAGCCAACAAACCAACAAACTCGTGATTATGATAATCGTTGAACAATAATCATTGAATGATGATGATGATGATGATGATGATAATAATAACAATAATACTGATATTATTAATAATAACAGTAATAGTGCTTCTCTGTCAATGGCTGATGCATTTCTGCACATGCGCCTCCATCGTCTCACCCGTGAGGGGAGTACGAAGAATTGACGATAAGCTCTAATGACACCCCCGCAAGGGCAGTTCCAACACTTCCAGACGGGACGGGCCGGTATGTTCAATGAAAATACTGGTCCAGAAATAGACCGGTATGATCAATGAAAATACTGGTGGCACCGACGGGAATCGAACTGGCGACTGGGCCCAGATGGTAGAACTTGACCACTGGGCTATCACGGTGTCCAAAATAACAGTAATAATAATAATAATAATAATAATAATAATAATAATAATAATGATAATATAATAGTAGTAGTAGTAATAATAATAATAATAATAATAATAATAATAATAATAATAATAATAATACTATATCTGAGGCGTACTGATGCAGCCAATGGCATATCCTCAACGGACATAAGCCTCCAATACCCTTGTTCGAGGTCCTCCACCCCCCCGTGTCAGTCTCTCGCCTGATGATCGGGGCCACCGATGGAGCTCCTGAGGGCAAGACTGCACTAAGCCGAGGTTATTCCGCAGTCCCAGCAACCTCTTGCAAGACGTCACCGAATGTGCAAGTGCATACACCAAGCGCGGTTGCTAGAGCTGCCTCGAAACCCCACCCATAACAATCTGGTGTCTGCTGGGTCCTGGGCTATCAACCAGCATATGCGGAGTTTAAGATCTTTTACGCGCGCAACGACCCTCCTCCCCAGCATCTACCACCAAAGGGTTATGAGTTGGCGTCACAGTTTAACGCCTTGAGGCCATTGGGCTGGAACTCTGTTTAGCAAGTGTGACTAGGTTTTTTCATCGGGATTTCCCTCAAATATGTCACAGTCAACACTCCAAGGCAGATTTACTATATCTGAGGCGTACTGATGCAGCTAATGGCATATCCTCAACGGACATAAGCCTCCAATACCCTTGTTCGAGGTCCTCCACCCCCCCGTGTCAGTCTCTCGCCTGATGATCGGGGCCACCGATGGAGCTCCTGAGGGCAAGACTGCACTAAATAATAATAATAATAATAATAATAATAATAGTGCTTCTCTGTCAATGGCTGATGCATTTCTGCACATGCGCCTCCATCGTCTCACCCGTGAGGGGAGTACGAAGAATTGACGATAGGCTGTAATGACACCCCCGCAAGGGCAGTTCCAACACTTCCAGACGGACCGGTATGTTCAATGAAAATACTGGTCCAGACGGACCGGTATGTTCAATGAAAATACTGGTGGCACCGACGGGAATCGAACTGGCGACAGGGCCCAGATGGTAGAACTTGACCACTGGGCTATCACGGTGTCCGTAATAATAACAATAATAATAATAATAATAATAATAATAATAATGATGATGATGATGATGATGATGATGATAATAATAATAATAGTAATAATAATAATAATAATAATAATAGTAGTAGTAGTAGTAGTAGTAGTACTAGTAGTAGTAGTAGTAGTAGTAGTAGTAATAATAATAATAATAATAATAATAATAATATATTGATCTGTCATGGCTGAGCCCGAGGGCCATGCGCCTCCATCCCTCGACCCAACAGGGACTACAGTGAGTATGTTGGGGAGGGAAGAGTGACTCTAACCATCCTGCATAGAAGGCCCCAAAAGGAAGTCCCTACTACCCGCACAGTGTCGGGTACCTTGCAGGAAATCAACTACAAATGATTGATCTTCCCCGCATGAGAGCTCCACGAGACTGGGTAGGTCCCGCATGGAGGTACTCACAGGGGTAGCAGACATTTCATGCGGTCTGCCAGCGCATGAGGACGTTTTGTGGTAAGTATCTGGGACGCCTCGAAACCCGTCACCACCCCTAGATCGCGGAATGTAAATACCCCTTTATCCCACGTGGTGTATGTCTTATAAAAAACAACACAACGACATGGCCTCGGAACCAACACAACAACATAGCCTCGGAACCCACATCGACATAGCCTCGGAACCCACACAACAACAGAGCCTCGGAACCAACACAACTACATAGCCTCAGAACCAACACAACAACATAGCCTCGGAGCCAACACAACGACATAGCCTCGAAACCAGTGGGAAGAGGCCCAACCACCTCCTCTTCCCGTGGGGTGCCATACTGTGCACCCCTCCATAATAATAACAATAACAATAACAATAACAATAACAATAATAATAATAATAATAATAATAATAATAATAATAATGGTGGTGGTGGTAAGGGGCTGCGTCAACACCTGAAAGGATGGTTTACGGTGCGCTTCGCTCCCCCCCCCCCCCCAAAACACACACACGCGCGCGCCCCTTCTTCCCAAGGTCGCTTTTCCTCTCATTTGCACATGCACAACTTTTACAGCCTTGGAGCATTCTCATCCATTCATTTTGGTGCAGGCGAATATGCTTCGGATTCGTACAATTACAGGGCTTGGGTTCCCGGGGGAAAGAGCCCCCGGACCCCCCTTTTCCACAATCGACAGGGTATGTTCCATTGCGGAGGTTAGCGGCATAAACCCTTCTTGCACAACTCTTAGAGCCTTGGAGCCGGCTAATTCGCGTGGTGTACGTACAATTGCAGGGCTGGGGTTCCCCGGGGGGAGGGGCCCCCGGACCCCCCCCTTCCCCGGGGGCCCCCGGACCCCCTCCTTCCCCGTCGACAGGGTACGTTTAATTGCCGGAGGTACCAGCAGAACGCAAGTGTAAGCTCTGGTGGCACAAAAACCTAAAATCTCTGGTTTTTGTGCCAACCGACACCAAAACTTTTGGATGTCCGAAGAGAGCTCACCGAGAGGTGTCAGGTACACCGAACATCAGCCTCAAACTCCCTCTGGTGTGCGCGAACGGCGCCTGGTGGCGCAAAACCTGAATTTTCTGGTTGTATGCCACCCGGCACCACAATTTTCATATTTTCGAAGAGAGCTCATCAAGAAGTGTCAGATACACTAAATATCAGCCGCTAAATCCCTCTGGTGTGCGCAAACGGCGCCTGGTGGCACAAAGACATCAATTTTCTGGTTTGATTGCCACCCGTGACCAGAACGGGTACGTACAATTGCAGGGCTGGGGTTCCCGGGCGGAGGGCCCCCCGAACCCCCCCTTCCACGTCGACAGGGTACGTTCCATCGCCGGAGGTACTGGCAAGTACTCCCAAAAAACAAGGAATTTGGCATTCAGGACCCACCCTGTTAATATGAGCTCCCAACTCCTCCTGGTTCACACAAACATTTATTCCGACGAGGGTGCAGAAAATAGGCTAAAAAACAAGGAGTCTTCACATCAGGACACTCCCCTAATGCAAATATTTGCATGAATTCCAAAAAAAAACTATACCAGCATCAAGATCGAGTCTGGGGCTAGCCACCCTGCAAATATGAGCTCGCAACTCCTTCTGGTTCACACAAACCATGATTTATTCCGACAGGGGTGAGAAAAAAACAAGGAATTTTGGCATTCAGGACATTCCCCTAACGCAAATATTTGGATGAATTCCAAAAAATTATGTCAGCATCAAAGTCGAGTCTGGGGCTAGCCACCCTGCAAATATGTGAATCTCTTTTTCAACTTTTTCACTACCGTGATAGCCCAGTGGTCAAATTCTACCATCTGGGCCCTGTCGCCAGTTCGATTCCCGTCGGTGCCACCAGTATTTTCATTGAACATACCGGTCCGTCTGGAAGTGTTGGAACTGCCCTTGCGGGGGTGTCATTAGAGCCTATCGTCAATTCTTCGTACTCCCCTCACGGGTGAGACGATGGAGGCGCATGTGCAGATTTGCATCAGCCATTGACAGAGAAGCACTATTATTATTATTATTATTATTATTATTATTATTATTATTATTGGACACCGTGATAGCCCAGTGGTCAAGTTCTACCATCTGGGCCCTGTCGCCAGTTCGATTCCCGTCGGTGCCACCAGTATTTTCATTGAACATACCGATCCGTCTGGACCAGTATTTTCATTGAACATACCGGCCCGTCTGGAAGTGTTGGAACTGCCCTTGCGGGGGTGTCATTAGAGCTTATCGTCAATTCTTCGTACTCCCCTCACGGGTGAGACGATGGAGGCGCATGTGCAGAAATGCATCAGCCATTGACAGAGAAGCACTATTATTATTATTATTATTATTATTATTATTATTATTATTATTGATGGAGGCGCATGTGCAGAAATGCATCAGCCATTGACAGAGAAGCAGTATTATTATTATTATTATTATTATTGTGGACACCGTGATAGCCCAGTGGTCAAGTTCTACCATCTGGGCCCTGTCGCCAGTTCGATTCCCGTCGGTGCCACCAGTATTTTCATTGAACATACCGGTCTATTTCTGGACCAGTATTTTCATTGAACATACCGGCCCGTCTGGAAGTGTTGGAACTGCCCTTGCGGGGGTGTCATTAGAGCTTATCGTCAATTCTTCGTACTCCCCTCACGGGTGAGACGATGGAGGCGCATGTGCAGAAATGCATCAGCCATTGACAGAGAAGCACTATTATTATTATTATTATTATCATTATTATGGACACCGTGATAGCCCAGTGGTCAAGTTCTACCATCTGGGCCCTGTCGCCAGTTCGATTCCCGTCGGTGCCACCAGTATTTTCATTGAACATACCGGTCTATTTCTGGACCAGTATTTTCATTGAACATACCGGCCCGTCTGGAAGTGTTGGAACTGCCCTTGCGGGGGTGTCATTAGAGCTTATCGTCAATTCTTCGTACTCCCCTCACGGGTGAGACGATGGAGGCGCATGTGCAGAAATGCATCAGCCATTGACAGAGAAGCACTATTATTATTATTATTATTATTATTATTATTATTATTATTACTATTATGGACACCGTGATAGCCCAGTGGTCAAGTTCTACCATCTGGGCCCTGTCGCCAGTTCGATTCCCGTCGGTGCCACCAGTATTTTCATTGAACATACCGATCCGTCTGGACCAGTATTTTCATTGAACATACCGGCCCGTCTGGAAGTGTTGGAACTGCCCTTGCGAGGGTGTCATTAGAGCTTATCGTCAATTCTTCGTACTCCCCTCACGGGTGAGACGATGGAGGCGCATGTGCAGCAATGCATCAGCCATTGACAGAGAAGCACTATTATTACTATTATTATTATTATTATTATTATTATTATTATATGGACACCGTGATAGCCCAGTGGTCAAGTTCTACCATCTGGGCCCTGTCGCCAGTTCGATTCCCGTCGGTGCCACCAGTATTTTCATTGAACATACCGCTCCGTCTGGACCAGTATTTTCATTGAACATACCGGTCCGTCTGGAAGTGTTGGAACTGCCCTTGCGGGGGTGTCATTAGAGCTTATAGTCAATTCTTCGTACTCCCCTCACGGGTGAGACGATGGAGGCGCATGTGCAGAAATGCATCAGCCATTGACAGAGAAGCACTATTATTATTATTATTATTATTATTATTATTATTATTATTATTATTTGGACACCGTGATAGCCCAGTGGTCAAGTTCTACCATCTGAGCCCTGTCGCCAGTTCGATTCCCGTCGGTGCCACCAGTATTTTCATTGAACATACCGGTCTATTTCTGGACCAGTATTTTCATTGAACATACCGGCCCGTCTGGAAGTGTTGGAACTGCCCTTGCGGGGGTGTCATTAGAGCCTATCGTCAATTCTTCGTACTCCCCTCACGGGTGAGACGATGGAGGCGCATGTGCAGAAATGCATCAGCCATTGACAGAGAGGCACTATTATTATTATTATTATTATTATTATGGACACCGTGATAGCCCAGTGGTCAAGTTCTACCATCTGGGCCCTGTCGCCAGTTCGATTCCCGTCGGTGCCACCAGTATTTTCATTGAACATACCGATCCGTCTGGACCAGTATTTTCATTGAACATACCGGCCCGTCTGGAAGTGTTGGAACTGCCCTTGCGGGGGTGTCATTAGAGCTTATCGTCAATTCTTCGTACTCCCCTCACGGGTGAGACGATGGAGGCGCATGTGCAGATTTGCATCAGCCATTGACAGAGAAGCACTATTATTATTATTATTGTTATTATTATTATGGAGGGGTGCACAGTATGGCACCCCACGGGAAGAGGAGGTGGTTGGGCCTCTTCCCACTGGTTTCGAGGCTATGTCGTTGTGTTGGCTCCGAGGCTATGTTGTTGTGTTGGTTCTGAGGCTATGTAGTTGTGTTGGTTCCGAGGCTCTGTTGTTGTGTGGGTTCCGAGGCTATGTCGATGTGGGTTCCGAGGCTATGTTGTTGTGTTGGTTCCGAGGCCATGTCGTTGTGTTGTTTTTTATAAGACATACACCACGTGGGATAAAGGGGTATTTACATTCCGCGATCTAGGGGTGGTGACGGGTTTCGAGGCGTCCCAGATACTTACCACAAAACGTCCTCATGCGCTGGCAGACCGCATGAAATGTCTGCTACCCCTGTGAGTACCTCCATGCGGGACCTACCCAGTCTCGTGGAGCTCTCATGCGGGGAAGATCAATCATTTGTAGTTGATTTCCTGCAAGGTACCCGACACTGTGCGGGTAGTAGGGACTTCCTTTTGGGGCCTTCTATGCAGGATGGTTAGAGTCACTCTTCCCTCCCCAACATACTCACTGTAGTCCCTGTTGGGTCGAGGGATGGAGGCGCATGGCCCTCGGGCTCAGCCATGACAGATAAATATATATTGTTATTATTATTATTATTATTATTATTATTATTATTATTATTATTATTATTATTCTGGAGGGGTGCACAAGATGGCACTCCACGGGAAGAGGAGGTGGTTGGGCCTCTCCCCACGAAGGTGACCGCTTGGGGAGGGCGGTCACCGGGATATGCGCAACTCTCAACTGGGCATTTACTCGGTAGGGGTTCGGCCAGGCAGGTTGTGGGGTGGTCTGTTGGATTGTTGGTTGGCTCGTTTTTCTTGGCTGTTGGTTTGGGTCTGGTTTCCTGGTTAGCCCATTTTCGCCGAATTTCCTGCCGAGTAAATGCCTGGGGGCTTCCAGTTCCGGTTTGGTGATCTTGTTGAGGTGAGCGTTGGGAGGAAACAGTACCGAGATGGGTTGAAGATAGGATTCACATTGAGCCGAGATGGTCGGTCCCATTTCGGCTTCATGTTAATCCTATCTTCATCCTATCTGGGTTTTGTCTCCTCCCTATCTTCGCTTCTTCGGGGTTGCCTAACTGGAACACATGATGAGCGCACGTTGGAGAGGGGCTTCAGTCGGTCCCAATGCCTTGCCAGTGCCTTGCTGCGTTGCCGTGCCTTGCCCCATGCAGTCACACCCTCCACCGTTGCATTTCTAACTGAGCAGCTTCGGCTGGGATTACTATACTTGTCTGTAAGACCCTATAGGTACCGCTAGGTTCGCGCCTTCTATACCCACGTGAGGGAGGAGTTTCAGCGGCACGCCGTCCGATCTGGCTCCACTCGGGGACACCCGTACCTCATGATGTGTATTGTTAGGAGCAGCTGAAAGTCCATAAGGCATGAGAGTAGAGGCGTTGGCGATGCGATGGAGAGTGTGTGTAGTGCGTGAGGCAGGTTCTGGTGACGCTGGGGGTGCTGGCGGGCGCCCAAGGGCACGAAGCGACGCGGCAGCATCCAATGACACCGGCGAAAATGCGTGTAGTGTGTGTTGCAGATACCGCCGATGCTATTTGCATGGACGGGCGCTTTCCTCGGCGTAAAGAGGCGCGGCGGTGATGGCCAGCGACATTGGCCGTCTACTACTCTCAATGGATTACAAATACGCGAAGCACGGAGCTACCACTGTGGCCCTTATGGGACAAGGTAGAATCGCCGAAGACCTGGACAATCCCCGTGGGAATGCCTCTTCGACGGGCTCTGGCCCGATGTCCCAGGATGGGAGGATGAGGGCTCGCGTATATGACGGAATTCCTGAACCACGTGGAGAGGCTACCTTAGCTGCGCCTCATCCTTCCTCCCCAAACCTGGCACACGGGTCGGCGCTTCAACATAAGGCGAGCGGCGCTATATGGCAGATGGCACCGCCGCCTCGACGGTACCGGAGGGTGGATCGGTACGACAAGGACGGGCGTAATCTGATTGTCTGGGGGCTCTCAGAACGCGCCAATCTACAGGAGATCGCCTCCAAAATGAGCGGTCTTGGTCTGGTGGTCCCGGTAATGGAGTGGCAAGGCCAGCGAATGTCTCGTCACCTGGAGCTGGTCTACGAGGACGATGACAGCAGGCAGACGGCGTTGCAGCAACTCAAACATCTCATATTCTTCGGCAGAGGGGTCAATGTGGCCCTTGGGCGCAGGTTCAGGGACAGGGAACGTGCCCGAAGGCTTATTCGCATCCATTTGCGTGGGGAAGCGGCAGTCCGGAAGGAGGAAGTGCGACGGGATATCGCGTCTTGCCTCTGCATGAAGAACGTGTTGATGATGTGCAGGCTTCGGAATCGGCTGCCGATGCACCTGAGGGTGTGTCTGAGAGTGTTGATGTGCAGGCGGTGCCCCTGCCTTCGGCGGCCAGTGCAGTGGGGGACCATTCTGCGCAAGCACCTGCAGAGGGGGGTAGCATGGGGGCGGATGCCAAGCGCGGCCGTCGGGTCCGGAAACGAACCAGGAAGCACCGCTCCAAGCAGTTCGATACCGGCTTCAAGCTATTCGTCGCGAGTCACAACTGGCAGGGTAAAACGCGATACGACAACGTTGGCACGGCGGAATGGGCATCATTCTACAAGCACAAGGGCTGGCTAGTCATCGGGGCCCAGGAGCACCGCATGGGCAAGAAGCAACTTTCCAAATGCAGCCTGGATGGATTCCGGATTTTTGGAAAACCTGCGGAGGTCAGCGAGAAAAATCGCTGCAAGGGTGGGGTTCTATTCGCGGTGGCTAACTTCCTTGGTCCGTATTGTAACCTGGTGTCAGCCCCCGTCGACCACCGGCAGCAAGTGTGGCTGCGTATCGCCTCGGGTGTTACCGGCGCGCAGGATATCTATGTGGGCAACGGCTACTTTCCCCAGGAAACGCAGGAAGAAGAGTCGTCAGAGGCGTATGCGGCCTGGCAGGCAGCTATAGCTTTTTTTGGAGCCAAAGGCCTTGTGGTCACGGTGGCGGATGCCAACGCGAAGCTCGGGCCGGCATGCAGCCGAAAAGAGGAGGGCATCGTCGGTCAGTACGGGGAGGTCGATGAAAAGGGAGCACCGGTACGTGCGGAGAATGGCAAGAGACTCGCGGCTGTCCTCGTCGCTACGGGCCTGCGAAATCTGAGCGGCTTCTCGTGCCCAGTGGAAGGGTCCTACTGGTGGTCCCGGCATGAGCAGCGCGGCATGGGCACAGGCAAGCACCTCCTCGATTACATCTGCGCGTCGGCTGGCTTGACATCTGGAGCAAAGTTCGGAGTATGCGAAGATGATTTTGATACGGACCACAAGGCAGTATGGGCCGAACTGACGTGGAGCGGCCAGCGCCGGCCAAAGCGGGCTGCGAAACCTTACAGGTCCTTTCGTGTTGATAAGCCTATTGGTGCTGGTGTCTCGGGTAATGATCACGCTGCGAAGCAAGCGCTGGATCATCTACGCGACAAGTTCGATGACGTATTCCAGCAATGCCTACAGGAGCTTGGAGTGCATCAGCTGCCTGAGCTTGACCTATCGGGTGGTGCCGACAGCCAACGGGTGGTAGATGACGTCACCGAGCGAGTGGCGCAGTCCTTCCGAATGGCGGCGCACCGGGTCCTTGGCTCCAGATGCACCCCGCTTCACCAACAATTGGTTCGACGGGGAGCTAAAGGAGCTCATTGAACAGCGCCGGGAGGCCTACGCAGCATACAGGAAGGATGAATCGAATGCGGAAGCCCGTCTGAATTGGCTACGGCTCCGCAAGCAAATTCGGAAGGCAACTCGGGCCAAGAAGTCCGCCTCCTTCAAGCAAGTGCAGGAAGAAGCGGTCAAATGTCAACGCGAGCAATCCTCAAAGCGCTTTTGGCTACTCGCGAAGCGGCTTGGCGGGGCACGCAGAACGAAGGTCTCTGCGCCGGTGCAAAGGGAGGATGGCTCACTGGTGTGTACGCTGCCGGAAAAGGTCGCTCGGTGGGAGGAATTTCGGAAAAATTCGGTGAAGCCACGGGAAAATCCGGCTAGTGCGGCTGTTGTGGTGGAGTGCTGTGCAGAAGCAGGCTCGCTGGAGTGGGAGGATGCCGAAGCAAAGCGGCAGTTCCACTGGAACGATCGCTTCAGAGATGAGGTGGCCCGGGCTTTGAAGGAGCACGAAGAAGGTGAAGACACTTGCGAAGAGCTGGACAAACCGTTCACGCAAGAGGAGGTCCTTGCAAGGCAACGTGCCCTGAATAACCACAAAGCTTGTGGCGAGGACAAAGTGAAGAACGAGATGCTCAAGTATGGCGGCGCCTACATCAATAGCTACTTAATGCAGTACTTCAACTGGATTCGAGAAGCCGAGAGGACTCCAAAAGCTTGGGGCAAGGGAATCATCGTCAATATCCCCAAGGGTGGGGATCCTACGGATCCTGACAACTGGAGGGATATCTCGATTATTAGTTGCCTTGGTAAGCTGTATCTGTCCTTATTAGCTACCCCTCTAACGCTCTTCGTGGATGGCCCGGATAAGCTACGTCCAGAGCAGGGAGGCTTCCGCCCGGGGCGTCGCACTACGATCAGGTCTTTACCCTTTGGCAGAGGTTGAAGGGGCGTCAGCTGCAGAAGCAGGAGTCGTATGTCCTGTTCGTCGATCTACGCAAGGCTTTCCCGTCTGTATGGAGAGATGGCCTATTTGAGAAGCTCTGGAAGCTGGGTGTAAGGGGCAAGTTCTGGCGCACGCAACGCAGGTGCTACGAGAAGACTTCGTCGCAAGTGCTAGTTGATGGAGCACTCACCCCCGAAGTACTGGAGGGTGAAGGGGTCCAACAGGGGTCACCCCTCTCTCCCACACTCTTCAACGTCTTTATGGATGAGCTGTGTGATCGGCTGGCGAGTGCCCTCAAGATCGCGGATGTGAAGCGGCTGAACGACATCAAGGCACTTCTATACGCGGACGACGTGGCCCTCATCGCTCACAGTCGCACCGAGCTCCAGAAGATGGTCAATGTTGTGGCCAAGTTCGCGGAAGATTACAGGCTGGAAGTCAACTTGAAGCCCGGCAAGACGGAAATCATGCCCATTTACACGTCGAGCAAGGCGAAACGACCAAGTATCAGGGAGCGAGGTGAGCCCGTGGTGTGGTTTCGCGGCCAGAAGCTTTGTGTCACCAGTCAGTACAAGTACCTGGGAGTGGTTATCACCGACGACCTGAAGTGGAAGGAGCAGGCCCTGCGGGCTACGCGTGTCACTGAAGTCGCCACCGCAGGTTGGTACTCTTTGTGGTGTGCAGGTGAGATACAAGCTAGGTATCGTCTCATGTGCTGGAATCAACTTGTGGGAGCCAAGCTGAAGTACGCCTTCGATGTCTGGCGTGCCCCCGTATCGCAGCGCACCAAGCTGGAGGCAGCAATGCTGCGCCCCATGCGGATGATTCTCGGCATCAGCCCTAAGACATCTTCCTGGCGCGCTCTTTGAGTGCGGAGAGTTTGCGACTGGCGGCGCAACTGAAGTTCTATGGACGGCTGCATGTTCTACCGGAGCGATTTCCTGTCATCGCATCTCAAGTTAAATCCGACTGGACTGCGGAGGCCGAAGCCGCTATCAGTGGCTCAATGGATCTACAACAAGGGCTTCAGGAGCTTCTAAATAGCTCAGAGAAGGACCTCGAGGGTTGGAGCTCGACTGTGGACAAGTGGGCCCTTCGGCAGGACGTCAAGATGGTGCAGCAACTGATGTGGGACAAGCGAGAGGCAGGCAGCGATCTTACTGATGGCCTGCGAGTCATCCTAAGACAAGTCTTTGGAACTAAGGAGTTCCCAAGGTGGGCAGCTCTTGATGATGCGCATTATAATCTGCTTCGGAGAAGGTTGCTCAGCTGCAACAACCGCCTTCGGTTGTACCGCAGCAAGTTGGTCAGTGGCATGTCCCCTCACTGCTTCTGTTGTCATGATGTCAATGAGTCCCTTGCGCACTTCTTATGGGATTGCCCCATGCATGAGGTGAGACGTAAGCAGCTGTTGCTGAGTATGCAGAGGCTCGGTGGCATGGCTGTGGGGGGTGCTGAAGGGGATGGAGGGAGTGAGGAGGGTGGTGAGGTCGTAGGCGGTGAGGTCGTAGGCGGTGAGGTTGCGGTTGAGGATATGTTGCTTGGGCGGGAGCGGGAGGGCTCTGTGCGATTGTTTTGTAAGTTTTTCAGGGGAAGTCGCGCTTCCGCAGTAACTTTAGGCTTGCTGCGTTGTTAGGGGTTACAGCGTTGCGTCCCCCTCCAAAGTTGGATGTGTTGTTTGGATCATATGTGTCTGAGTGTTGGTCTGCTAGGGAGGGTAAAAGGGAGAACTTGGGGTGGAGGATGGGGGCGAGGAGGTGATTGACCTCACTGAGGTTCTATCAGCTCTTGTCCCACCCTCTCCCCCAAGTGACGTTGATGTTGCGCGGCGCGGCCGTCCGCGCAGTGTGGACGTCCTGGCTAGAGAGAGGGGTTCGGGAGCGCAGCGTAGTGTCTCCGAGTTCTTCTCTTCAGCTAACACCCTCACATCTAGCTCTTCATGCACTTCACAGCCCCCATCTGCCCCTGCTGTTGCTGTTGCTGCTATGTCTGTTTGGTGTCCTGACAATGCGTTGGGATCGGCTGACCCCGGTGACCCAATGGAGGCACATGTCCAGGATCTGGATCTGAGGCCATAGTCTGAGGAAGCCTATTATTATTATTATTATTATTATTATTATTATTATTATTATTGACACCGTGATAGCCCAGTGGTCAAGTTCTACCATTTGGGCCCTGTCGCCAGTTCGATTCCCGTCGGTGCCACCAGTATTTTCATTGAACATACCGGTCCGTCTGGACCAGTATTTTCATTGAACATACCGGTCCGTCTGGAAGTGTTGGAACTGCCCTTGCGGGGGTGTCATTAGAGCCTATCGTCAATTCTTCGTACTCCCCTCACGGGTGAGACGATGGAGGCGCATGTGCAGAAATGCATCAGCCATTGACAGAGAAGCACTATTATTATTATTATTATTATTATTATTATTATTATTATTATTCATTATTATTATTATTATTGGACACCGTGATAGCCCAGTGGTCAAGTTCTACCATCTGGGCCCTGTCGCCAGTTCGATTCCCGTCGGTGCCACCAGTATTTTCATTGAACATACCGGTCCGTCTGGAAGTGTTGGAACTGCCCTTGCGGGGGTGTCATTAGAGCTTATCCGTCAATTCTTCGTACTCCCCTCACGGGTGAGACGATGGAGGCGCATGTGCAGAAATGCATCAGCCATTGACAGAGAAGCACTATTATTATTATTATTATTATTATTATTATTATTATTATTATCATCATCATCATCATCATCATCATCATGATTGTTGTTGTTGTTGCCCTCCGCAAGAGCCTAGTTGTCAATCATCATCATCATCATCATCATCATCATCATCATCATCATCATCATCATCATCATGGTTGTTGTTGTTGCCCTCCGCAATAGCCTAGTTGTCAAGTTCAACACCATCAGAGACGTCGCAATAGCCTAGTTGTCAAGTTCAACACCATCAGGGACGTCGCCAGTTCGATTCCTTCCGGTGTCAAGTTCAACACCATCAGGGACGTCGCCAGTTCGGTGCCAATATGTTCAAAAAGTATGTTTTCTTCGTCTCTCTGGCTTGGAGCTGCCCTGTGCGGGTGTCAGAGCTATTGGTCAAATCTTCGTACTCCCCTTGTGGGTGAGACGATGGAGGCGCATGTGCAGAAATGGATCTGCCACTGACAGAGAAGCAGTATTATTATTATTATTATTATTATTATTATTATTATTATTATTTGGACACCGTGATAGCCCAGTGGTCAAGTTCTACCATCTGGGCCCTGTCGCCAGTTCGATTCCCGTCGGTGCCACCAGTATTTTCATTGAACATACCGATCCGTCTGGACCAGTATTTTCATTGAACATACCGGCCCGTCTGGAAGTGTTGGAACTGCCCTTGCGGATGTGTCATTAGAGCTTATCGTCAATTCTTCGTACTCCCCTCACGGGTGAGACGATGGAGGCGCATGTGCAGAAATGCATCAGCCATTGACAGAGAGGCACTATTATTATTATTTTTATTATTATTATTATTATGGACACCGTGATAGCCCAGTGGTCAAGTTCTACCATCTGGGCCCTGTCGCCAGTTCGATTCCCGTCGGTGCCACCAGTATTTTCATTGAACATACCGGTCCGTCTGGAAGTGTTGGAACTGCCCGTGCGGGGGTGTCATTAGAGCCTATCGTCAATTCTTCGTACTCCCCTCACGGGTGAGACGATGGAGGCGCATGTGCAGATTTGCATCAGCCATTGACAGAGAAGCACTATTATTATTATTATTATTATTATTATTATTATTATTATTATTATTATTTTGGACACCGTGATAGCCCAGTGGTCAAGTTCTACCATCTGGGCCCTGTCGCCAGTTCGATTCCCGTCGGTGCCACCAGTATTTTCATTGAACATACCGGTCCGTCTGGACCAGTATTTTCATTGAACATACCGGTCCGTCTGGAAGTGTTGGAACTGCCCTTGCGGGGGTGTCATTACAGCCTATCGTCAATTCTTCGTACTCCCCTCACGGGTGAGACGATGGAGACGCATGTGCAGAAATGCATCAGCCATTGACAGAGAAGCACTATTATTATTGTTATTATTATTATTATCTGGACATACCTAGAGCGCGTCCAGGTTGTGAAAACCAAAACATCAGCATCTCAACTCTTCTGACACAACTTTGGGAGCCTTAAAGCATTCTCAGCCATTGATGTTGGTGCCGCGGCAAAGTCGCTTCGGGTACGTACAATTACAGGGCTTGGGTTCCCCGGGCTCCCCCCGGACCCACCCCCCCCCCCCCCCTCCTTCTACAGTCGACAGGGTACGTTCAATTGGCGAAGGTAACCGGCATAAACCCTGCTGGCACAACTCTGAGAGCCTTGGAGCATTCTCAGCTATTCATTTTGGTACCGGCTTGTTCGCGTGGGGTACGTACAATTGCGGGGCTGGGGTTCCCGAGGGGAGGGCCCGCCGGCCCCCCCCCCCCCCCCCCCCTT
>WBZZ01001179.1:0-20000 GCA_019918135.1 Paulinella micropora | reverse complement strand
TGAGTAAAATACGAGATCCACAAATATAGCTTTGATCCACAAACAGGAGTTGAATTGCCCGGGTCACTCAAGTGTTAATTTTTTTTTTTTTTTTTTTTTTTTTTTTTTTTTTTTTTTTTTTTTGGCAAGCACTGTTTTAATAGAATAATTGCCACTAGTAGAGCTGAGTGGGAAGCAGAAGATATATATATATATACACATATATATTTATTATTATTATTATTATTATTATTATTATTATTATTATTATTATTACAATTTATGATTGGACACCGTGATAGCCCAGTGGTCAAGTTCTACCATCTGGGCCCTGTCGCCAGTTCGATTCCCGTCGGTGCCACCAGTATTTTCATTGAACATACCGGTCTATTTCTGGACCAGTATTTTGATTGAACATACCGGCCCGTCTGGAAGTGTCGGAACTGCACTTGCGGGGGTGTCATTAGAGCTTATCGTCAATTCTTCGTACTCCTCTCACGGGTGAGACGATGGAGGCGCATGTGCAGAAATGCATAAGCCATTGACAGAGAAGCACTATTATTACAATTTATTATTATTATTATATTATTATTATTATTATTATTATTATTATTATTATTATTATTATTTTGACAGCCCAGGACCAAGCAGACACCAGATTGTTATGGGTGGGGTTTCGAGGCAGCTCTAGCAACCGCGCTTGGTGTATGCACTTGCACATTCGGTGACGTCTTGCAAGAGATTGCTGGGACTGCGGAATAACCTCGGCTTAGTGCAGTCTTGCCCTCAGGAGCTCCATCGGTGGCCCCGATCATCAGGCGAGAGACTGACACGGGGGGGTGGAGGACCTCGAACAAAGGTATTGGAGGCTTATGTCCGTTGAGGATGTGCCATTAGCTGCATCAGTACGCCCCAGATATAGTATTATTATTATTATTATTATTATTATTATTATTATTATTATTATTATTATTATTATTATTATTATAGACACCGTGATAGCCCAGTGGTCAAGTTCTACCATCTGGGCACTGTCGCCAGTTCGATTCCCGTCGGTGCCACCAGTATTTTCATTGAACATACCGGTCTATTTCTGGACTAGTATTTTCATTGAACATACCGGCCAGTCTGGAAGTGTTGGAACTGCCCTTGCGGGGGTGTCATTAGAGCTTATCGTCAATTCTTCGTACTCCCCTCACGGGTGAGACGATGGAGGCGCATGTGCAGAAATGCATCAGCCATTGACAGAGAAGCACTATTATTATTATTATTATTATTATTATTATTATTATTATTATTATTATTATTATTATTTATTATTATTATTATTATTATTATTACAATTTATAGGGAGTACATAGGCTATCGGTCCTTTCCATGTGCTGATTGGTATAAAGCTCCTAGAGTAATGTTCTATGCAGTCACTTCCTTTATTCCACCGATTGGTGTGGAGACTTTCCTTATGGAATGGAGGACTGGATGCACATGGCCTTTTGGCTCAGCAATTGGCAGGAGATACACTATTACAATTTATTATTATTATTATTATTATTATTATTATTATTATTATTATTATTATTATTATTATTATTATTATTATTATTATTATTATTATTATTCTTATTATTATTATTATTATTCACAGGGGGGGGTGGAGGACCTCGAACAAGGGTATTGGAGGCTTATGTCCGTTGAGGATATGCCATTAGCTGCATCAGTACGCCTCAGATATAGTAAATATTATTATTATTATTATTATTATTATTATTATTATTATTATTATTATTATTATTATTATTATTATCATTATTTCCATACCCCGTTAGCGACTCCAGATTGTTACGATAGGCACGGTACGATATTTAATAACAGATAACTGTATATACTAACGATATGAAGACTGAGGAATACCTAAAGTAGGGACCGTGTCCGAAATCTCCAGACCATTGATAACAGACAGACCGGAACGGTAAGTATATATTGCCATTATACATAATACTGTGTGTGCCGGCACTGCCAGTGATATTATTAGAGTTATTGTTATTATTAATATATTATTATTCAATTATTATTATTATTATTATTATTATTACAGTATTATTATTATTATTATTATTATTATTATTATTATTATTATTATTATTATTATTATTATTATTATTATTATTATTATTATTATTATTATTATTATTATTATTATTATTATTATTATTATTATTATTATTATTATTATTATTATATTATTAGCTGAAGTACGCCTTCGATGTAGCTGAAGTACGCCTTCGATGTCTGGCGTGCCCCCGTATCGCAGCTCACCAAGCTGGAGGCAGCAATGCTGCGCCCCATGAGGATGATTCTCGGCATCAGGCCTAAGACAAGCAAGTGGATTACACTCTTTCTGGCGCGCTCTTTGAGTGCGGAGCGTTTGCGGCGGGCGGCGCAACTGAAGTTCTATGGACGGCTGCGTGTTCTACCTGAGAAGCGATTTCCTGTCATCGCATCTCAAGTCAAATCCGACTGGACTGCGGAGGCCGAAGGCGCTATCAGGGACTCAATGGATCTACAACAAGGGCTTCAGGAGCTCCTAAATAGCTCAGAGAAGGACCTCGAGGGTTGGAGTTCGACTGTGGACAAGTGGGCCCTTCAGCAGGACGTCAAGATGGTGCAGCAACTGATGTGGGACAAGCGAGAGGCACGCAGCGATCTTACTGATGGCCTGCGAGTCATCCTAAGACAAGTCTTTGGAACTAAGGAGTTCCCAAGATGGGTAGCCCTTGATGATGCGCATTATAATCTGCTTCGGAGAAGGTTGCTCAGCTGCAACAACCGCCTTCGGTTGTACCGCAGCAAGTTGGTCAGTGGCATGTCCCCTCGCTGCTTCTGTTGTCATGATGATGTCAATGAGTCCCATGCGCACTTCTTATGGGATTGCCCCATGCATGAGGGGAGACGTAAGCAGCTGTTGCTGAGTATGCAGAGGCTCGGTGGCATGGCTGTGGGGGGGTGCTGAGGGGGATGGAGGGAGTGAGGAGGGTGGTGAGGTCGTAGGTGGTGAGGTTGTGGTGGAGGATGTGTTGCTTGGGCGGGAGCGGGAGGGCTCTGTGCGGCAGGGTTGGGATGATATGTCGCCTGTGGATCAATCACGATTGTTTTGTAAGCTTTTTCAGGGGAAGTCGCGCTTCCGCAGTAACTTTAGGCTTGCTGCGTTGTTAGGGGTTACAGCGTTGCGTCCCCCTCCAAAGTTGGATGTGTTGTTTGGATCATATGTGTCTGAGTGTTGGTCTGCTAGGGAGGGTAAAAGGGAGGAGCTTGGGGTGGATGATGGGGGTGAGGAGGTGATTGACCTCACTGAGGTTCCATCAGCTTCTGTCCCACCCTCTCCCCCAAGTGACGTTGATGTTGCGCGGCGCGGCCGTCCGCGCAGTGTGGACGTCCTGGCTAGAGAGAGGGGTTCGGGAGCGCAGCGTAGTGTCTCCGAGTTCTTCTCTTCAGCTAACACCCTCGCATCTAGCTCTTCATGCACTTCACAGCCCCCATCTGCCCCTGCTGTTGCTGTTGCTGCTATGTCTGTTTGGTGTTCTGACAATGCGTTGGGATCGGCTGACCCCGGTGACCCAATGGAGGCACATGTCCAGGATCTGGATCTGATGCTATAGTCTGAGGAAGCCTATATTATTATTATTATTCAAGTATTATTATTATTATTATTATTATTATTATTATTATTATTATTATTATTATTATTATTATTACTATTATTACTGTTATAATTATTATTGGTATTGACGCTAAATTGCATCAGGTCTCTGGCATGACCGTAAACTGTGACTGCTTTTATTAATATTAGTAATCATTTAATATATAATAATGTTGAATAATAATAATAATAATAATAATAATAATAATAATAATAATAATAATAATAATAATAATAACTTAGTAATAATAATAATAATAATAATAATAATAATAATAATAATAATAATAATAATAATAATAATAATAATAATAATAATAATAATAATAATAATAATAATAATAATAATAATAATAATAATAATAATAATAATAATAATAATAATAATAATAATAATAATAATAATAATAATAATAATAATAATAATAATAATAATAATAATAATAATAATAATAATACTATATCTGAGGCGTACTGATGCAGCTAATGGCATATCCTCAACGGACATAAGCCTCCAATACCCTTGTTCGAGGTCCTCCACCCCCCCGTGTCAGTCTCTCGCCTGATGATCGGGGCCACCGATGGAGCTCCTGAGGGCAAGACTGCACTAAGCCGAGGTTATTCCGCAGTCCCAGCAACCTCTTGCAAGACGTCACCGAATGTGCAAGTGCATACACCAAGCGCGGTTGCTAGAGCTGCCTCGAAACCCCACCCATAACAATCTGGTGTCTGCTGGGTCCTGGTGTCGGCCGGCCCGTACATTACATAGTGGCATCAAGTGTTGTCCGGCTTGTCGTTATTTGACTCTTATATTTGGTCTGCCCCTCTACAGTTGAGGTACGACTAAGTGTCAGAGTAGCTGTTCCGGTTACATCTGGAGCCACTAACAAAAATTGAACGGGGTTTTGCTTTTGCTTTTCGTGAGGTTCACGAAAAGCTCAAGTTCTCACGTTTTTCTTGCCTTGTTTTTCTTGAGGTTTTGACACCTCGGAATTTCCGACAGAAAAGGGTGTTGACCTTTTTCAAGTTTTGCTTTAGACAGTTGAGCTCTCCTTAGGGGGAGAGGGATAGAAACAGATTGTGTGTGAGGTGTAGGAGCACGCACATTTGTTTTGTATTCGGTTGGAGGAAACAGGTGTCACCAGCATAACTCATGTGCTGTGTGTGGAGCAGTTGTGTGTGTGTGTGCTGTGTGTGTCATTTGTTGCTTTCTCACATCTCTTTTCTCTTTCTCATTTCGATATGTTACCACGTGAGAATAGGAGGAGGATGTTGACAGCAAGCAGCCCTTATTCTACACCAGCGTATACTAGGGGGGGTGGGTCTTTGGTACCTTCCTCTCTTGGTACACGTTTTATGGGGGCAGGAGCCCTCACAGCGTCGAGTTCGTCGACAACAGGGGGAACACCTCCCTCTTTGCACTTCATCTCTGCTCGTCTGGAAGACGATTTGAAGACGATGTGGCAATTTCGTCTCACAGGTGATAGTTGGGCGGACCAGTTACCGTCCACAAAGGCATTGCAGACGGTCAGACAATGCATTAATGCTATCTCGCCTGGTTCGACGAGGAACGTGTGGGACACACTTGTGATCGGACGCACCACAGTGGCCAATGTTATGGTGGCAGCAGAGATGGTGGTTCAGATTGCAGAAGCTGTGGGCATGGGGACCCACTACTGGACGCCTGAGAGGCTGGATGCGTCCAGATTGATGGCATCAACGGAGGGAATGGTCGATCTCAATATAGCGAGGTTGGGACAAGTCCAAGCTGAAGCCTGGGGCACCACTGCCATGGCTGGAGACCTTTCTCGTGACTTTGTCAAACGTCACGGACAGCCTGTGTACGACTTGGTTGGCTGTTGGCCGTCTTGGGATGTCTTGGATCAAGGGCATCCAAGATGGACTGAAGTGCAAAAGTTTGCTCAGTTTCACAGTCAGGTTTGGGCCAGAGTGTCACCCACTGTGCACGCAATGGGCAACTTTATTTTTCAGCCCAAGAGTGGTGTTGGGGCTAAAGTGCTCTCAATAGACGACGTGTTCACGCCCATTTTCGACGCAATGGATGGCTTCTGGGACAAGGCAGTCTCAGGGACAAAGCCCACTTGGGCTACAGCGGGATCGTCTGAAAATCTCGTCACGTTGGAACGATTGCTGGTAGTGGATGCCATCGTTTATATGGCCAAAGCTTTTTATCATTTTGCTGTGGCTTGGGATGGCCAGGCAGAACGACGAAAGCTTGCGGTTTCGTCATGGAACCGTAAGATGGAAAAGAACGACGAGGAACGACGTCGTACTATTGAACGTCACCAGAAGGATGTGGACCGCCTTCTGGGTGACCAGAAGGCTTTTGCTCTGGACAATCAGAAGGTTGCAATTCCTAGGCATATCTCTGAGCTTCGTATGTGGCTGACAGAGGTACGTCGGGTCTGTCGTTCAGCTAACATTTATATCCCTGAGGATGTGGCCATAGTGGCTGATAGGTTCTTTCGTTGTCAGTCATCGGTGGACAACGAATGGCTTATGCAAAGCGAGGTGTGGGCAGCTGTTTGGGGAAAGCTGCAGTCTACTCGGTTCGACGCCATGTGTGTCGATAGTATTGGTCTGATGCTCGCAGAGAAGATGGGCTACCATGTTTTTGCCTCTAAGTCACAGGAGGTCAGTCAGCTGCAGGCGGAGGTCAAGTGGATGGTGAATAAGAAGCCTGTACTCCACTACATGTTCCAGAGGATAATGGACATGGTGATTATGCTCACACCTGCAGAAGCCTTCAAATTGACGGCTGTGGCATTGTTCGATCTGAACAATCAAGTCTTTATTAAGATGGCGAAAGAGATTCAGACGGACACAGAGGTATGGGAATACCTCCTCAAGGGTACTGGACAGTCTACCCCTGAGGCCAGTCCGGAGATATGGAACGTGGATGAAGACGTGTTGGGGAAAGTCATGCGTCGAGTCCAGAAAACCATCATCGATGAGTGGAAGTGGTCGGGTCCGAGGTCAGGGACTCCCACTCAAGGTAATCAGAACCAGGGGGAGGGGATGGTGCGGGACCATTCGAGCCCGGGGATGAAGTTTATTGGGGCCAGGGGTACTCGCGCAGGGGACCTCAGTTCTATGGTCAGAGACCCCAAGGGGGGCCGGGGCAAGGTCGTCAACGGTTCCAGAGGTCATACTACAACCCCAGGGTGCATAGGCCGTTGTGCATGAAGAAGGCGGGAGCCTTGTGGCTCAAATCGGGAGCCATGTGCAAGAGCAATTGCCAGAATTTTCATCCTGAAGGCTGGGATGACTCGGTGCAGAAGGAAGTCTTGAGGAAGGTACGCTACGACTATCCAGTGGGTCCCTTCCATGGCTTGTTGAATACGAATAAGTATTCGCAGGAGCTCAAGAACCTTCAGGATCGTGATCGGAAGGCATACGATCAGAAGG
This sequence comes from Paulinella micropora, assembly GCA_019918135.1. Classification (NCBI taxonomy): domain Eukaryota; phylum Cercozoa; class Imbricatea; order Euglyphida; family Paulinellidae; genus Paulinella; species Paulinella micropora. The sequence goes on along the minus strand of WBZZ01001179.1, from coordinate 12,895 downwards.
GATGGACGGATCCTGGTGAGGCACCTTATTTGAAGGGTGAATGGGAAAAGTTCAGGGTATGGAACCCTCTCACTTCAGATGGCGGCGACGCACCGGCGTCTATGGGAAGAGATATCCCGGGCAGGCACGGGAATGAATCCGTGGACCCCTCATGGAATTTACGGGGGTCATCGGATGCGTCCTCAGCAAGGTCGGCTGCTAGTTCTTCGTCGAGCTCGTCGTCTAGTTCGAGCGATCGGTCGGATCGAGGGCACCTTGACAACCGACGTAGTCGTTCAAGGTCAAGAGATCGTCGTAGTGATCGTGAGGTCACTCATGTATCGGGCGGTCGTCATTACGACGAGAGGGATGAAGCCCGAGATCGACGAGGATACGATCGAGGAGGGCATGTTCGTGGCGGATACGACCGAGGACGACGCGATTCACGGAATCGAGATAGGTCACCGGAGCGGAGCCGAGATCGATCTCCACCGCGACGTCGGGGAGGGCGTTCAGATTCACGGGAACGTCCCAACTCAAATCGGAGCCCGCAGTGGGGCGGCAATCAGGGTAGTTCCCCTTTTCCTAATGCAAATGTGTATGGGGGGGGTGCGGGAACTTTTCCCTCATCGCATATGCAGCAGGCGGGAGCAGGTGCTTACTATGCGGGTCCAGCTCCGGGGCAGCAGTTACCAGTAGGCTACGGGCAGCCGATGCAGCAGCAGTTCTACCAAGGGCAGCCACAGCAGCAGGTGGTTGCTTATGGGGGACAGTCTTACATCCCTCCAGCACCAATCTTGCCTGCTCCTGGTATGCCGATGGGAGGCGGTCAGGGGACCGTCGGAGGGCAGATGCCTCCGCAGCAACAAGTCCAGGGTATGGCGTTTGGTATAACGCTAGTGGACAACATCCCTCCAGCACCAATCTTGCCTGCTCCTGGTATGCCGATGGGAGGCGGTCAGGGGACCGTCGGAGGGCAGATGCCTCCGCAGCAACAAGTCCAGGGTATGGCGTTTGGTATAACGCTAGTGGACATGTTGGTGAATGTGCAGGGCAAAGCATTAATGCAAGTGCGGGGCCAGGGATCCCAGGAGGCAATCCCAGCGCCTGACTCGGAGGTCGGGAGGGAGAATAAGTCGGGTGAGTTGCCTGTCGGCCACGGAGGCGACATGGTTACTCATGACCTGCGATTTGATGATAGGACACGCGTGGTAACGCGGGGAGTCCAGGAAACTACGGACGCGGTGGCCTTGGAAGGCCAGGATGGACAGAATGAGCAGGTTGAGGACCTTGATAGTCACAGGGACACTCTATGTCCGGTGATGAATAAAGGCACGGACCTTAATGTGGAGTTAGCGTCGGAGGCGCTTGATAGTAAATATTTTGGTGGTTATGAAGCACTTTCAGCGGACGGGTGTGGCCCGGGGAAAGCTGAATTGCCTTTATTATTCACTAAAATTTTTATTGAGAATGTACAGCAGGAATGCATTGTGGGGAATGATACAATGGCATCTCTGAATGTACTCGGGAAGGAATTTATTGAACTATGGAGCAGGGAACCATGGTTTAGACACGGGTTTCGGCCGTGTCGGTTGAGGATCAAGGGAGTGGGAGGCATGACCGGGGTCTCAGGGTCAGTCATGCTTACGTTCCTTTTGAAAGACGGGAAGTCTTTCTCTCATCGGTTTTGGGTCGTCCCAGCCTTTGCTGGTGGTCTCCTGTTGGGGCTGCGGAACCTCAGACGAATGCACGCTCGGATTTATACGGATCTGAACGTGGTGCAGTACGGTGGATCCGAGGTGGCTCCGCGGTACGAGGTAGTACCGTATGAACCTTTACGGCGGGAAGGCCAATGTGCGGTAGCGCACGATTTGGATGTGAGTGTCTCACCAGTCATGCGCGCTGACTGGGGGTGGACAAAGGTGGTGTCCGAGGGCACGGAGCCTTCGGTCACACCCCACATTCAGGAGCCTGTAACAGCCTCGTTCTTCCATGTATGCACAGTAGAGTCGGGGGACTCTGGGGAAGCAAGTTTGGTTGCTGACAATTCTGACGACAAGATACAGGAGACGGAATATGTCATGACCACAACCTTTGGCTGGGCCTACAGGGACCCACGTGACGTGAGGGTCGTGAACGTGGATTGTAGGGATTCCGCAAAGGATGAGGCGGTAGTGGCCGCGATAGACGCGAGGTTGGAACACCTCTACGCAGCAAAAGCGGAATTGTTGCGGGGTACGATTGCGGGCATGGAGGATGCCGGTGATCAGCATGTCTATATAGATGTGCATTCGACCACGACGTCTCATGTGGTTTGGAATGTTACCCAACATAAGCTGCCGGTCAAGCAGCCTAAGCCGATCGTAGAAGCCTTCTTGAAGAGTCGCTGGGATGATAATTTGTTTTTCCCTAAGGGAGTCAAGGCCATTAAGGAGGTCTTGAAAAACAGGCTATCGGTGGATGATTTCACTATAGTCATCCCAGTGGGAACTCGGACGGAAATGTGGTGGCAGGATATAGAGGATCATCTTATTGATGACCCGGTCCCGATCCCACATAGAGGCCATAAGCTGGTCTTGGCTTTACGATTGGGGACGAAGGAGAAGGCGTTGGCTTATGGGGCCAAGTTAATGCAACGTGAGATGGCGGATGTGAGAAAGCAAGCCTTCTCTTGGATATCGGGTATATATCACCGCACGCATGCAATGCAATATGCCATTATCATAGATCATGTGGCACAGCTTGCCCAGTGGAGAGGCAAGGAGGAAACTAGGTACCATGGGACGATGGTACGTGAGGATGAGCGGCCTATTCCGATGGAGGATGTGGCGCAGTTATCACGTAAGGCCTCTCATAAGGAGATTGAGGAGGCTAGGATAGCCGCGGAAAAGGCTATTGCGGAGAAATATAGTACTTGGGAAGGTACTATGAAGGAGCGAGATGCCCTCAAGGGTATCTTGGAGAATAATATGGAGGTATTTGGGCCTCTTGAGGCGGGCTCTGTTCGGGGTTACGAGGCTAACTTTGGACGGAAGCTGGGTGAAGACGTGGTGGGTCACAGGAGACCGTCACGTATGAGATATCACGAGGATCGGATGGCTCGGGAAATCACTCAGGAGCTTTTGGAGAAGGACATCATTGAGGCACGCTTATCGGAGGTGTCTTCACCTGTGCGTATGGCGCCCAAGCCGGATGGGTCCTTACGTATGTGTATCAATTACTATAGGATCAATAAGATTCTGAAGCAGATCGAGACACCGGTACCGGATCTCAGGAAGGGGATCAACCGGCTCAAGCATGCGAAGGTGTATACTACGCTTGATCTTAAGAGCGGGTTTTGGCAAATCCCTCTTAATGAGTCATGTCGGTATCTCACAGCGTTTATGGTCGGAATGACTACATACGTGTGGAAGGTATTACCGATGGGTCTTAAGTGCTCTCCGGGTCTATTTCAGCATGCTATGACTAAGATGCTGGGGAAGGAGTACGACGATGAGGCGACGGTGGTTCGTCTTGGGTCGACGGAGGATTATGCTTTCTGTTACATAGATGATATTATCATTAATTCAGAGAGTATGGAGAAACACGTGGAACACGTGCAGGACGTCCTGCGACGTATAAGCGCGTTTGGATTGCGCTTGAATGCACAGAAATGTGACTTCGCACAAAGAAAGATACAGTACCTGGGATATGAGATCTCAGAGGGTCGGTGTGCGATTGCATATGAAAAGAGGAACTATGTAGCGTCTATGCCGATGCCAAAGACTCGGACGGACTTACATTCCTTTATATCGCTGGCTCAGTATTATGGTGAATTCATTCCGGGGTTTGCGGAAAGAGTAGCGGTGGTCAGGAAATTCCTGAAGCAAGGGGTCGGGGACGACCCATGGCCGGAGGAAGTCACGAGAGTGATAGCGGAGCTCAAGGATGAGATCGCTAAAGACCCAAGGCAAGGAGGTCGAGTTCTTATGTTACCTGACTGGAAGGAACAGTTCGTGCTCGACACTGACGCGTCTTCGTACGCGGTAGGAGCGGTGCTTCAACAGATGGACAAGTCCATTGGGCAGTTGCGGCCCGTTATGTTCATCAGCCGGCAGCTGATACAGGCGGAAAAGGAATACTGCACAAGGCAGCGGGAAGCACTCGCTATAGTGTGGGCTTTCCAGAGGTTGCGGGAATACCTGTGGGGTACTCCTAACATTTTGGTTAGAACGGACCATCATAACCTGCTATGGCTCATGTCTGGAGATCATACAGGTAGGTTGGCCAGGTGGCAGTTGGAATTGGCGGAGTATGACTTCACCATTCATTACATCAAGGGCAAAAGGAATGTTGTCCCTGATTTTTGTTCTCGGTATGAGGACAAGAGTGGACAGAAGGATAAGGCCGTTGATGATTTACAGCGACGTAATACGGTCAAGGAGGTGCGAATGGCACAGTTTGAATTTCGAACGCCGGGGCGGTGTTCGCAATCATGGGTCATGATGTGGATCTACATGATTGGGAGGAACAGGGAGCGGAAGACACCAAGTTGCCATCGGGGCTTTGGTATCATCCGTTCACGCATAATAACAATCAACGTGACACGCGCAGCGAGGAAGTGTCTGCGTTGGAAGCAGTCGAGGTAGCGGCACGAGACAAATGTGCATGCTGTTACTCGCCGATCGCGAGAGAGGCGTGTGATATCCTATGGGCGGAAGCAAGGACCGCGGATAGGAAAGAGGGGGAGGATGTTGTGGAAGGAAGGCAGGGTGCCTTTAACGCGGTCTTGTTACCGAAGGGCCCGATGTGCCTTAACTTGGAGGATGAAGAAAAAGGTAAGGAGGAACATCTTTTTCAGTTACCGGAGGCACATCCGGAAAAGGTTCGATTCCAGTTGGAAAATGACCGGCAGTCAGACTGGCGTCGGTGGAAACTTTTCGGACTTTCACAAAGGAAAGTACGGAGTATAAGGAGTTGAGAGAACATCTGCTCAATCCACAGGCAAGGCCCGAGGACATTGACATAAGGAAACTCAAGCGGTGCTTTGTACTAAAGGATGGACTTCTTTGGTATATGGGAAAAGATGGCGTATATACCAATGAGGAGGATCGATGGTTGTTATGGGTTCCGCAGGAACTCAGAACGTCTTTGTTAATTGCGGCGCATCATTGTCCTATGCAGAGCCACCCGGGGGTGGAAAGGATGACGTGGTCGTTAAGGAGACGTTTTTGGTGGAATAACCTGGGAGAACGGGTTAAGGAGTTTGTGAAGGGTTGTCCTCATTGTCAGATGGCCAAGTTGCCATATAGGCCGAAGATGGGGCTTAAGGGTGAATATGATATCACTCTGGATATTTTCGATACCTTGCATATCGACATGTGGGTCCTTTTCCAGAGGCGGGAACGGAAAAATTCAAATATCTCTTAACGGTTATTGATCGAACTTCCAATTATGTCATTACTGTCCCTGTTACGGATGTGACAGCGGAAGTGACAGCGGCGGCGCTGATTGATCAGGTATTCGGCCGTATTGGGATACCGAGAAGGATTATTTCGGATAGAGGAACGAGTTTCGCGAATGAGGTTTCGCAAAGGATTGCCAAGTTCTTTGGGTTCGATTGGCAGTATGTGACTGCTTTTAACCCAATGGCGAATGGTAAGATTGAACGCGTTCACAGGACGTTGAAGGCAGCGTTGAAGACTTATTGTAAGAAGAACAGCCAGCTTAACTGGGTATATGTGGTACCTATGTTCACGTTTGCTGTCAACAATTTAGCTTCGGCGTCTTTAGGCGGACACGCGCGGGGTGTCAGTCCGCATCAGGTGGTCTATGGACGGGCGTTAAACACGCCGACGGAACTGTTGTTTCCGCCTGATAAGTGGGAACCGTGTGAACTGTTAGGAGTTCGCTTACGGGCGATCGCGGAAGCACGGAGTGCGATTGAGAAGTGTCGGGAGACGCTGAGAGAGGTTCAGCGGGAACAGGAAATGGGCAAGTACTCTCATGTGGAGTACAAGGAAGGTGATACAGTGTTGCTGTATGTACCGACGGTACCGAAAGGGGTATCGATTAAGTTTTACAATAAGTGGCATGGGCCATTTAAGATAGTACGTCAGACGGGTGCGTACAATTACAAGATTGCACCTACGGGGGCACGTGGAAGGGAACAGATTGTTCATGTTCGTCGGTTGGCGAAGTTCAGTCCTTATTTGCTGGAGGACGAGAATGAGGAACAAGCGCTGAGGCGTATTGCACCAGCGTTTAGACAGCCGCCAGCATTGCTTACGCGCAAGGAGCGTGAGGAGGCGTTGCGAAAGCAACAGAAGGAAGAAAAGGCTGAGGCCAGGAATGCTGGACAACAGGATCGTTCGGCTTCGGACGTCAAGGTAGACGTCAAAGATGGGAGGGAAATTCCGAAGTCATCGGAAATGTCGGATCGGAAAGGCACGGTATGGAAGAAACCGTGGATAGCCGGTAAGGAAGTGGCTAAGATCGACTGGCAGGTTGATAAGTTCTATCTATGTCGACCGCACGAGGATACGGTCATGGATAGGGACTTTGATTATTTCTTTTTAATGCAGGTTACGTATGTACAGCCTAGAACGCGGGTACGGGCTGCGTTGGGACTTGCTCCGACAATGCAGTTTTGGAGGAGCAAGAGTGTTATTGATATGACGCGGGAAAGAATCTTTGCGCCAGTATTTCGAGACAGCAAAGATTTGGAGCAGTGGGATGCGTCCATCGAGAAGGACGATGAGGATTTTACACCATGGACGGTGCAAATGATGCCAAGGGTGGTGTTGGATATGCCGTTCGAGTTAACAGAGGAAAGGAGGATTCCGCTTCGTATTTGGGACGAGGTCCAAAGTGCGGGCATATCATTTTTGTTGATAGGTGCACCAAGATGTGAGAAAGAAGTGGCGACGAAGAAGAGAAGGGCTAAAGAGACGCAGTCGGAAGCAGTAGAGCACAGGGGTCGAGGACGACCTCGGAAACAAGTCAAAACGTGCAGCTACGAAGTCTGATGTCGCTTACGGATCATTGGCTACTTTGATTTTTCTGCGGGAAAGGGGAGATCAAGACGGGGCATTTCTTTTAATGCCTGAGGTGAAAGAGCTAGGCTCGGGGCACGAGTTCTCATGGGAGACTCGCACTGGACGTGGACCAATTATTTTTACTTATTCGACAGCCGGGATGCTTCATGTCATGTATCGGTCGGTCGAGGGCGCCTTCGAATGAGGAGTCAGTCTTCGGCGTGGGGGTCGACCGCTTACATCGGCTTCCCCCAAGGGGGCAAAGGGATTGTCGGCCGGCCCGTTACATAGTGGCATCAAGTGTTGTCCGGCTTGTCGTTATTTGACTCTTATATTTGGTCTGCCCCTCTACAGTTGAGGTACGACTAAGTGTCAGAGTAGCTGTTCCGGTTACACTGGGCTATCAACCAGCATATGCGGAGTTTAAGATCTTTTACGCGCGCAACGACCCTCCTCCCCAGCATCTACCACCAAAGGGTTATGAGTTGGCGTCACAGTTTAACGCCTTGAGGCCTTTGGGCTGGAACTCTGTTTAGCAAGTGTGACTAGGTTTTTTCATCGGGATTTCCCTCAAACATGTCACAGTCAACACTCCAAGGCAGATTTACTATATCTGAGGCGTACTGATGCAGCTAATGGCATATCCTCAACGGACATAAGCCTCCAATACCCTTGTTCGAGGTCCTCCACCCCCCCGTGTCAGTCTCTCGCCTGATGATCGGGGCCACCGATGGAGCTCCTGAGGGCAAGACTGCACTAAGCCGAGGTTATTCCGCAGTCCCAGCAACCTCTTGCAAAATAATAATAATAATAATAATAATAATAATAATAATAATAATAATAATAATAAATTATAATAATAATAACAATAATAATAGTGCTTCTCTGTCAATGGCTGATGCATTTCTGCACATGCGCCTCCATCGTCTCACCCGTGAGGGGAGTACGAAGAATTGACGATAAGCTCTAATGACACCCCCGCAAGGGCAGTTCCAACACTTCCAGACGGACCGGTATGTTCAATGAAAATACTGGTCCAGACGGATCGGTATCTTCAATGAAAATACTGGTGGCACCGACGGGAATCGAACTGGCGACAGGGCCCAGATGGTAGAACTTGACCACTGGGCTATCACGGTGTCCATAACAATAATAATAATAATAATAATAATAATAATAATAATAATAATAATAATAATAATAATAATAATAATAATAATAATAATAATAATAATAATAATAATAATAATAATAATAATAATAATAATAATAATAATAATAATAATAATAATAATAATAATATAGGCTTCCTCAGACTATAGCATCAGATCCAGATCCTGGACATGTGCCTCCATTGGGTCACCGGGGTCAGCCGATCCCAACGCATTGTCAGAACACCAAACAGACATAGCAGCAACAGCAACAGCAGGGGCAGATGGGGGCTGTGAAGTGCATGAAGAGCTAGATGCGAGGGTGTTAGCTGAAGAAAAGAACTCGGAGACACTACGCTGCGCTCCCGAACCCCTCTCTCTAGCCAGGACGTCCACACTGCGCGGGCGGCCGCGCCGCGCAACATCAACGTCACTTGGGGAGAGGGTGGGACAGAAGCTGATGGAACCTCAGTGAGGTCAATCACCTCCTCGCCCCCATCCTCCACCCCAAGCTCCTCCCTTTTACCCTCCCTAGCAGACCAACACTCAGACACATATGATCCAAACAACACATCCAACTTTAGAGGGGGACGCAACGCTGTAACCCCTAACAACGCAGCAAGCCTAAAGTTACTGCGGAAGCGCGACTTCCCCTGAAAAAGCTTACAAAACAATCGTGATTGATCCACAGGCGACATATCATCCCAACCCTGCCGCACAGAGCCCTCCCGCTCCCGCCCAAGCAACACATCCTCCACCACAACCTCACCGCCTACGACCTCACCACTCTCCTCACTCCCTCCATCCCCCTCAGCACCCCCCACAGCCATGCCACCGAGCCTCTGCATACTCAGCAACAGCTGCTTACGTCTCCCCTCATGCATGGGGCAATCCCATAAGAAGTGCGCAAGGGACTCATTGACATCATCATGACAACAGAAGCAGCGAGGGGACATGCCACTGACCAACTTGCTGCGGTACAACCGAAGGCGGTTGTTGCAGCTGAGCAACCTTCTCCGAAGCAGATTATAATGCGCATCATCAAGGGCTACCGCATCATCAAGGGCTACCCATCTTGGGAACTCCTTAGTTCCAAAGACTTGTCTTAGGATGACTCGCAGGCCATCAGTAAGATCGCTGCCTGCCTCTCGCTTGTCCCACATCAGTTGCTGCACCATCTTGACGTCCTGCTGAAGGGCCCACTTGTCCACAGTCGAACACCAACCCTCGAGGTCCTTCTCTGAGCTATTTAGGAGCTCCTGAAGCCCTTGTTGTAGATCCATTGAGTCCCTGATAGCGCCTTCGGCCTCCGCAGTCCAGTCGGATTTGACTTGAGATGCGATGACAGGAAATCGCTTCTCCGGTAGAACACGCAGCCGTCCATAGAACTTCAGTTGCGCCGCCCGCCGCAAACGCTCCGCACTCAAAGAGCGCGCCAGAAAGAGTGTAATCCACTTGCTTGTCTTAGGCTGATGCCGAGAATCATCCTCATGGGGCGCAGCATTGCTGCCTCCAGCTTGGTGAGCTGCGATACGGGGGCACGCCAGACATCGAAGGCGTACTTCAGCTTGGCCCCCACAAGTTGATTCCAGCACATGAGACGATACCTAGCTTGTATCTCACCTGCACACCACAAAGAGTACCAACCTGCGGTGGCGACTTCAGTGACACGCGTAGCCCGCAGGGCCTGCTCCTTCCACTTCAGGTCGTCGGTGATAACCACTCCCAGGTACTTGTACTCACTGGTGACACAAAGCTTCTGGCCGCGAAACCACACCACGGGCTCACCTCGCTCCCTGATACTTGGTCGTTTCGCCTTGCTCGACGTGTAAATGGGCATGATTTCCGTCTTGCCGGGCTTCAAGTTGACTTCCAGCCGGTAATCTTCCGCGAACTTGGCCACAACATTGACCATCTTCTGGAGCTCGGTGCGACTGTGAGCGATGAGGGCCACGTCGTCCGCGTATAGAAGTGCCTTGATGTCGTTCAGCCGCTTCACATCCGTGATCTTGAGGCACTCGCCAGCCGATCACACAGCTCATCCATAAAGACGTTGAAGAGTGTGGGAGAGAGAGGGGACCCCTGTTGGACGCCTACACCCTCCAGTACTTCGGGGTAAGTGCTCCATCAACTAGCACTTGCGACGAAGTCTGCTCGTAGCACCTGCGTAGCGTGCGCCAGAACTTGCCCCTTACACCCAGCTTCCAGAGCCTCTCAAATAGGCCATCTCTCCAAACAGACGGGAAAGCCTTGTGTAGATCGACGAACAGGACATACGACTCCCGCTTCTGCTGCTGACGCCCCTTCAACCTCTGCCAAAGGGTAAAGACCTGATCCGTAGTGCGACGCCCCGGGCGGAAGCCTCCCTGCTCTGGACGTAGCTTATCCGGGCCATCACGAAGAGCGTTAGACGAGTAGCTAATAAGGACAGATACAGCTTACCAAGGCAACTAATAATCGAGATATCCCTCCAGTTGTCAGGATCCGTAGGATCCCCACCCTTGGGGATATTGACGATGATTCCCTTGCCCCAAGCTTTTGGAGTCCTCTCGGCTTCTCGAATCCAGTTGAAGTACTGCGTTAAGTAGCTATTGATGTAGGCGCCGCCATACTTGAGCATCTCGTTCTTCACTTTGTCCTCGCCACAAGCTTTGTGGTTATTCAGGGCACGTTGCCTTGCAAGGACCTCCTCTTGCGTGAACGGCTTGTCCAGCTCTTCGCAAGTGTCTTCACCTACTTCGTGCTCCTTCATAGCCCGGGCCACCTCATCTCTGAAGCGATCGTTCCAGTGGAACTGCCGCTTAGCTTCGGCTTCCTCCCACTCCAGCGAGCCTGCTTCTGCACAGCACTCCACCACAACAGCCGCACTTGCCGGATTTTCCCGTGGCTTCACTGAATTTTTCCGAAATTCCTCCCACCGAGCGACCTTTTTCCGGCAGCGTACACGCCAGTGAGCCATCCTCCCTTTGCACCGGCGCGGAGACCTTCGTTCTGCGTGCCCCGCCAAGCCACTTCGCGAGTAGCCAAAAGCGCTTTGAGGATTGCTCGCGTTGACATTTGACCGCTTCTTCCTGCACTTGCTTGAAGGAGGCGGACTTCTTGGCCCGAGTTGCCTTCCGAATTTGCTTGCGGAGCCGTAGCCAATTCAGACGGGCTTCCGCATTCGATTCATCCCTCCTGTATGCTGCGTAGGCCTCCCGGCGCTGCTGAATGAGCTCCTTTAGCTCCCCGTCGAACCAATTGTTGGTGAAACGGGGTCGTATACATCTGGAGCCAAGGACCCGGTGCGCCGCCATTCGGAAGGACTGCGCCACTCGCTCGGTGACGTCATCTACCACCCGTTGGCTGTCGGCACCACCCGATAGGTCAAGCTCAGGCAGCTGATGCACTCCAAGCTTCTGTAGGCAATGCTGGAATACGTCATCGAACTTGTCGCGTAGATAATCCAGCGCTTGCTTCGCAGCGTGATCATTACCCGAGACACCAGCACCAATAAGCTTATCAACACGAAAGGACCTGTAAGGTTTCGCAGCCCGCTTTGGCCGGCGCTGGCCGCTCCACGTCAGTTCGGCCCATACTGCCTTGTGGTCCGTATCAAGATCATCTTCGCATACTCCGAACTTTGCTCCAGATGCCAAGCCAGGCGACGCGCAGATGTAATCGAGGAGGTGCTTGCCTGTGCCCATGCCGCGCTGCTCACGCCGGGACCACCAGTAGGACCCTTCCACTGGGCACGAGAAGCCGCTCAGATTTCGCAGGCCCGTAGCGACGAGGACAGCCGCGAGTCTCTTGCCGTTCTCCGAACGTACCGGTGCTCCCTTATCATCGACCTCCCCGTGCTGACCGACGATGCCCTCCTCTTTTCGGCTGCATGCCGGCCCGAGCTTCGCGTTGGCATCCGCCACCGTGACCACAAGACCTTTGGCTCCAAAAAAAGCTATAGCTGCCTGCCAGGCCGCATACGCCTCTGACGACTCTTCTTCCTGCGTTTCCTGGGGAAAGTAGCCGTTGCCCACATAGATATCCTGAGCGCCGGTAACACCCGAGGCGATACGCAGCCACACTTGCTGCCGGTGGTCGACGGGGGCTGACACCAGGTTGCAATACGGACCAAGGAAGTTAGCCACCGCGAATAGAACCCCACCCTTGCAGCGATTTTTCTCGCTGACCTCCGCAGGTTTTCCAAAAATCCGGAATCCATCCAGGCTGCATTTGGAAAGTTGCTTCTTGCCCATGCGGTGCTCCTGAGCCCCGATGACTAGCCAGCCCTCGTGCTTGTAGAATGATGCCCATTCCGCCGTGCCTACGTTGTCGTATCCCGTTTTACCCTGCCAGTTGTGACTCGCGACGAGTAGCTTGAAGCCGGTATCGAACTGCTTGGAGCGGTGCTTCTTGGCTCGTTTCCGGACCCGACGGCCGCGCTTGGCTTCCGCCCTCGTGCTGCCCCCCTCTGCAGGTGCTTGCGCAGGTTGGTCCCCCACTGCACTGGCCGCCGAATGCAGGGGCACCACATGCACATCAGCACACTCAGACACACACTTAGGTGCATCGGCAGCCAATTCCGAAGACACCACCTGCACATCATCGACACATTCTTCATGCAGAGGCAAGACGCGATATCCCGTCGCAGCTTCCTCCTTCCGGACCGCCGCTTCCCCACGCAGATGGATGCGAATAAGCCTTCGGACACGTTCCCTGTCCCTGAACCTGCGCCCAAGGGCCACATTGACCCCTCTGCCGAAGAATTTG
>WBZZ01001178.1:72500-77533 GCA_019918135.1 Paulinella micropora | reverse complement strand
TTAATAAATCCTTTGTATTGTCCGCAATGTTTGCCATGCTTCAATCTATTGATTAAGCACGGTAATACTTGTCCCTATTTGGATACTTTTCTACAATCTTTTTTGGAATTGCCCTATTGCTATTACAATAACAACAAAATTTGGTGTTCGGATTGTCAAGGGTGTGGATGAGCAATGACAGGTCTTCGTTCATTTTATCGTTCTTAAACCGCTTGATGCATTCAGAGCCTAGCACCATTTCGCTCCCGTTTTTTACATTTTTTACGATGTAATTCTTTGCAATCTCATGTGAGCAACAACAATATTGTTCCGCCCCTTTTCTATGCTTTCCACAAGTTCCAGTCGGCCGTGTTCCACTTTCCATCGGGCGATATAAATGAAACGGCATTAACTAGATTTAGAAAGTAATTTCCATTCACATAATCCAAATGGAGTTGTAAGTCTTCATATGTCCAATACGATCGGAGGTGAGAGGTGTCCATGGTTTATATAATAGCGTATATATTTTTATATATAAAATAAATTATATATTGTTTAACATACTATTACGAAAAGCCCTTAATTCAAGCAATTCCGCTTTTTGTTTTTCGTATTTCTCCTTCCGCAATAATTTTATTCTCTCTTGATTCTTGTAATAGTATGCCTTCGCATTTTCCCTATTCTTATCAGGATGAGCCTCCAAAAATGCCTTCGCCCTTTCCCTTCTCCGTTGAACAATTTCTTCCTTGGTGAATTGAGGTGTCCTCGGCATCACGTATCCTATATATAATTATATTATTTTAATTATTTTAAAAAGAAAATCCATCCCGCACTAGAAACGCGAAAACGCAGTTGAAAACGACTCGGACACTTGAGAGTGGTATTGAGCAGGCTAAGTGCGACGATTCGTCTTAGTGTTAATAGTGTCCAGGGTTGTCCTAGGCCGACCCTTTTTTTTAGAAATTATATAAAGTGTATAGTAGAGAGTATCCCCCTCTCGGAAAATTTACTTTTTTAAAATAAAAGGTTAGACAGGTTGGACAATATAAAAAATGTGTAATACGAAGAAGAATTATATAATAAATATTGAAATTTAATACTAAAAAAGTTTCCAACCTTTAAAAAATCTACTTGGACGTGGCAGACCATGGGGTTGGCCACCAATGGGAGAAGATATTTTCACTCGCCTTGCTCTTATATTCATCCTCTCGCTTGCTCATTGAATTACATATTAAGTATTAAACACATACTATGTATAGTATAAAGTATGAGTACCATCGTAGAAGAACTGAAGGTTTTTCTAAACGCTCCCGATCCCCGACGGCAACGATATATGGAAAGATATAAAATGAAACACGGGGAGAAAATCAAAGAATATTGAAAAAAGTACAGGGAAAATAACAAGGAAAAGGTTAAAGAACAGCCAAGGAAATATAGAGAAGCAAACAGGGATAAGATAAATAAACAACGACGGGAATATTACACATTAAACAAGGATAATATCCAAGAGCAACAAAAGACATACAGAGACACTAATAAGGAAATATTGGATAAATACAAAGAAGAATATCTCAAGCAGAAAGAGGAAGAGGCAGAGAAGCAGAAAGAGGAGCGGATGGAGAAAATGACGGAGGAGCAAAGGGAGGAGCAGAGAGAAATGGAATCTAATATTGAATTTTTAAGACGCCTTCAATTTTGATCACATTAGCAAAATGATATCGTTATGGCTGAGCCGATGCCACCAATTTTGGTCAAAAAAGGAAAAGGATAAAATATTCCAGAATTCTAGAAAATTCTATTTCCGCGAAGATGTCCATTGGTCTTTTGGTCTTTTGGCGACCAAAGAACCAAAAGGAATTTTACAGATTTTCACTGAGGCGACCAAAAGAGTTTCTATGTCAGAGGAACTAATTTCGAGAGAAAATATTTTTTTGTATGTTTTATGTGTATCCACCCTACCCCCCGCCACTCACTTCGTGAGTGCCCCCCCCCCCCCCCCCCTTCCCCCCATTTTTTTGGGGTGTGATCATTTATGTATTCGCGACTTGTCCAACCGCAAAGTATTAAACAAGCTTTAAAAATATGAAAAACCAACATTGGACATATAGAAAACATACATAGAAAACAAAAAAGTGTCAAATGTTTAACATAAATTTATCTAACTAAGCATATTAAGAGAGATTTTGACGAAAAGACACATAAACCATATACACGCAGTTTATATATATTTTTATGAAATAAAAATATGGTTTATGTGTCTTTTCGTCAAAATCTCTCTTAATATGCTTAGTTAGATAAATTTATGTTAAACATTTGATACTTTTTTGTTTTCTATGTATGTTTTCTATATGTCAAATGTTGGTTTTTCATATTTTTAAAGCTTGTTTGATACTTTGCGGTTGGACAAGTCGCGAATACATAAATGATCATACATATCCCTTTCTCTTCTCCTTTCTCTTCTCTTTTATCTCCTATCCTCTCTCTCTCTCTCTGTCTTTCCCCCCCCCCCCACCCCAATCATCCTTTCTATTCTCCTTTTCCTCTTTTCCTCTTTTCTTTATTTTTTCTGTCTTGCTTGGAAGGTTTATGCGGAGATCACCGTGATGAACCTAAGAAGTGGAGCTTGCTGTTCAACAACATCCCCCGATTTGGATGCCTCCATCGATCTCTCCCCAAGGTTGAGAAAGAAGATTATAATATTAAGTTGTTGTTGTTATGGTTGCATGTTGTTGTTGCTATTTTGTGATGGTCTTGTTGTCGATGCTGCTGTTCTTATATTATTGTTGTTGCTTCAATGTTGTTATTGCTGTTGTTGCATGCTGTTGATGATGCTGTTGCTGATGGATATGGTATTGTTTATTGTTCTTGGTTTTTTTTTTTTTTTTTTTTTTTTTTTTTTTTTTTTTTTTTTTTTTTTTTTTTTGCTATTTATTATTTATGCGAAGGTGCCGAAAGATTATTGGGAAAACCACGGCCATGCTACTGCTGATGTCTTCAAACCTGGTGCTTCGTCTGCATCGCATTTTTGGTAAGGATCTGTCTGTATATGTGTTTCTGCAAACTGATGTTTTTACATTCGGTTGCTGGCCCAAATGCTGGTGATATTGTTTATTGCTTATTGCTTATAAACAACAAAAACGAATGGAAAGCAAAAGAGAAAGCTAAGGCCCCCCGCATAGGCGCACCCCAGTCGGAATAAGTCATGGTTTATGGGAACGAGAAGGAGTTGGGAGCTTATATTTGCAGGGGAGCTAGCCCCAGACATGATATTGATGCTGATATAATTGCTTTGGAATGCACGCAAATATTTATCTTAGGGGAGTTGCCGCACACACGCACCCCCCCCCCCCCCCCCCCGCATATGCGCACCCCAGTCGGAATAAGTCATGGTTTGTGGGAACGAGAAGGAGTTGGGAGCTTATATTTGCAGGGGAGCTAGGCCCAGGCATGATATTGATGCTGATATAATTGTTTTGGAATGCACGCAAATATTTATCTTAGGGGAGTTGCCACACACACGCACCCCCCCCTCCCCCCGCATATGCGCACCCCAGTCGGAATAAGTCATGGTTTGTGGGAAACGAGAAGGAGTTGGGAGCTTATATTTGCAGGGGAGCTAGGCCCAGGCATGATGTTGATGCTGATATAATTGGTTTGGAATGCACGCAAATATTTATCTTAGGGGAGTTGCCACACACACGCACCCACCACCCCCCCCCCCCCCGCGGAGATTTTTGTTGTTGTTGTTGTTGTTGTTGTTGTGGTTGTTGTGGTTGTTACTGTTGTAACGTTGTTGTCGTATGTTTCGTTTGTTTGTTTGTTTATTTGTTTGTTTGTTATGTATATAATGTCATCTGTACGCATTCATTGTATGTCTATCTGTATGTATGTATGTATGCGCGGGGGTGGAAAGGATATTCTGAGGCGAAAGGAGAAGGAAAAGGAGGAGGGAAAAGAGGAGGGACAAGAGGAGGGACAAGAGGAGGGAAAAGAGAACGCAAGAAGAAAAGAAAGTTTTAAAAGAAGGGAAAGGAGAACGCAAAGCAGGAGAGAAGAAAGGGATGGAGAAGGGGAAGGAGAAGGGAAAAAAGGAGAAGGGAAAGGAGAAGAAAGGAAACAAAAATGGCAAGGAGAAAAGAAACAAGAATAAAAAAGATAAGGGAAAGGAGAATGAAAAGGAGAATGAAAAGAGAGAGAGAGAGAGAGAGAGAGAGAGTGAAAGAAACCTATATATCCCTCAATTTCACCGAGCGTGACACTGTTGTAGTCTTTGAGTTTCGTCAGGTTGAACTTGGCGCATACCTAATAACAATAATTATATTTATAGTTCAAAATACATTTTAAAAAGTAGTACTTAAACATAAACACTACCACAACTACATGATGAAATACCTCTCGAAGCCTCAACAAACTCTCGATCCAAAAATATGCTATCAAATCAAACAAATAAAACAAACCATGTTAGTAGTGGAAGTAGTAGTAGTAGTACTAGTAGTAGTAGTAATAATAACAATAATAATAATAGTAATAATAATAATAATAATAATAATAATCATTATTATTATTATTATTATTATTATTATTATTATCAGTGTTATTATTATTATTGTTATTGGTGTTGTTGTTGTTGTATGTATTGAATTATTGACCACATTGCTTGTAGACCATTTCGCTGACAGCATGTTCGAAGCGCTCGTCGTGATAGAAGTTATATCTATTTGTTGATGACAAGCATACACTGTTCTTGATCCCCCCCCCCCCAAAAAAAAACACACACACACACAGCTATAGAGACAGAGAGAGAGAGAGAGAGAGAGAGAGAGAGAGACATGTCAGTGTTACCTTCTGAACCGCCTATGGATCCGCCAAATAACTTTCCGCTGCTCTTCGTAATCTTGCTCCTGAGAGAGAAAGTGAGTGTGTGTGAGAGAGAGTGGGTGAGAGAGAGAGACAGAGAGAGAGGGGAGAGAGAGAGAGAGAGAGAGAGAGAGCTCCAGAGAGAGAGCTACAGATAGACGGAGAGAGAGAGAGAGAGAGATAGAGAGAGACCTCCC
>WBZZ01001178.1:47500-65000 GCA_019918135.1 Paulinella micropora | reverse complement strand
TGGCGAATATTAATATTGTCGGCCAGAAATTTACTACGAAACACCATGAGTGGTTAGAAACTAATATGAAAAAATCATCTGGCACCTTGAAAGGAGTTAGTAGTCGGACGGATATAACGGGCATCATCACTTTAAATTTTAAATTGAAATCCGGACGAGTATATCGAGTGGACTTGTACGTTGTCCCCGAATACCACGGATCTGTTCTTTTGTCGTACGACCAACTGGCGACAATGAACGTAGTAATTGATTGCGCCGCCAAAAGAGTCATATACGGCGTAGAGCCAGGAGAAGAATATACTGTCGACTCTCTCCATGCTATTGACTCATACGAAGCCCTACACCTAGGGGTAGCATCGGAAGGGAAACAGGTGGCCATTACACACGCATATGAGGCATATATGCCAACGGACGCGGTGTCTAAAGATGGTTCAAACCTGTCAGACAAGAGAGAGGCGGAGGTCTATACGGCTACAGTCTCTACACAATGGGATAAAAAGTCGATAGACGATCTCATTGAAAAGAGGAAAGAGGAGATTATATGCATGGGGAAAAGGTGCCCATCGTTGGCGAGATTTGAAGAAGGAGCAGGGGTCGATGTATATATTACCAACGGGTATTGCTTTCACGTAAAGGTGGAAGAGAAGGACAGACAGGAGTTTATACCGAGGAGAAGGGGACGACTCCCTGATATCCCGGCAGAAGATATTAAAAGCTTTATTACCGAATTCTGGGGTGACGAGCCTACGTGGCCGCGCTCACTGACAGAAGTGAAAAAGTGCCTGCGCACTCTTTTTGAAAACAATAAACCATATACGGTCATACTCCCGTACAATGAGAAGGCGATATGGGCGCAGGAGATACGGGACCGGCTTATTGATCATCCGATACCGGTGCCCTCACGGAAGCAACACTTAGTGGTGGCTTGTCGTCTCGGGACTCGTGAGCAGAGCAGTGCATACAAGCGGAAGCTCAGAGACCAGGACAAGTTGAAATTGACTCCTCAAGCATTCACATGCTTCGATGGTTTCTACACCCGAAAAGCTCCATTGCAATATGCGAGATTAATAGATATGTTGGTAGGTCTGGCGGAGGACGACGAACCAGACACTGCCACGTATGAAAAAACGGGAATGGACGATATATCAGAAGAAGAGTTGGGCTTGGAGGAGGACAGAGCACCCCTCAAGCATCAAAAGAGAATGTCAGAGGAGGAGTTTAAGGCGGCGATAGACGAGAAATTGGCAGGAGGAGCAGGTACGGAGAAGGAGAAAGAGGTTTTGAAAGAGAGATTGAAGGCGAACAAAATGATTTTTGACCCCCCTCAAGCGGGAGGTGTCAAGCCGGAAGACTTCACCGCGGTTATTTGTAAAATACCAGGTGCTGAGCCTTCACCGGCGCCACGACGGGCAAATCTGAGTATACATGAAGCAAAGATCGCAGAAGAACAAGCACGGCAGTTACTCGATGAGGATTTCATTGAGAGATCGACATCTCCAATAGTTTCCCAACCGAGACTGGTGCCTAAACCGGGAGGATAATGGCGCTTAACGGTTAACTATGCCCGCGTCAATAAAATTTTAGAGGAGGAACGAAATCCATTACCTACTCTTGAAGAAGGAAGGCGAGTATTGCGGAACGCCAAGCTATACTCAGTCATTGATCTGAAGAATGGCTTCTGGCAAATTCCACTGGATGAAAAGTCCAGATGGCTGACTGCATTTGTAGTAGGAATGGAGATATATCAGTGGAAAGTACTTCCGATGGGACTCAAACAGGCCCCGGGACTCTTTCAGAAAGCGATGCAAAGCATGCTGAGTAGCAAATATAATGACCAGACAAAGGGAGGTTTCATGAAGAGAAGAGGACAGAAGGCGGGAGAGTACGCATTTTGTTACATCGATGACATTATCGTGTACTCCAATACGATGGAAGAGCACATCGACCATCTAACAGACATTTTCAGGCGTATCAAACTATTTGGCCTGAAATGTAATTTGAAGAAATGTCAACTCGCAAAGACAAGCGTGACATATTTGGGGTACGAAATCTCTTACAATAGAGTCTCGATATCCAAAGAGAAGAGGGAGGAGATCATGAGCCGACAGAGGCCGAAGAATCGAAGAATCGCACAGAGCTGCACTCATTTCTTGCGATGGCGCAATACTACAGCCAGTTCATACCCAATTGGGGTGCAACTCGGGCTAAGTTGGAGAGAATGATCGACTTCGGTGATTTGAGTGGGATGATGAAGCCTTAGAAGCGTACTACACGCTCAAAGATCTCATCTACAAAGATCCGAAGGATGGCGGACTCGTGCTGATGATGCCCGACTTTTCGAAGCAATTCGTAGTCGACACAGACGCATCAAAGTTTGCGATCGGCGCAGTCTTACAACAGGAAGATGAGGAAAAAAAGTTGCGCCCGATCATGTTTATAAGTAGAAAGTTGTGCTCGGCGGAGCGAAACTATTGTACGAGACAGAGAGAGGCACTGGCGGTGGTCTGGGCCCTCAAACGGTTGAGAGAGTATTTATGGGGTGGACCTCAGTTTATAGTAAGGACTGATCACCAGAATTTACTATGGCTGATGAATCATGAACAGACTGGCCGTCTAGCGAGATGGCAGGCATTCTTGTCATGTTTCAATTTTACAATGGTCCATCTACCCGGCAAGCGAAATGTTGTCGCTGACAGCCTCTCCAGGCTAGAGTTTCACTCAGAAGTGGCAGCTCTCGTATCATCAGCAGAAATGGAGGATCTATCCCCAGACTGCACATACGAAGTGCATCATATCGAGTCGATGCAGATGGCGAGAGGGGTCCGATATAACCGATCGGGTCTACGTCATAGCCCGCAAGGTCCGGATCATGGGATATGTTGTACAGCACATATCCTCGAGGATGCTGAGTGGTCCTATGAAGCATATGAGAATATGAAGGCGGAGATAAAACAAGAAGAGATTAAGCAAGAAGCATATGTGGAACCCCCGCAGGAGAACAAGGAGGAGTTAGACGAAAACCCTGAGAGGATAGGAGTGCAGCTAGAGGATGGGACTATCCACATAGCCTCACCCACTGCATGGAGACAGCAACAGGCTCTCGATCTGGAGTTCAAAGAGCTGATACAGCTATACAAGAACCCGAACGAGCTGAAAATGACGAAGGAGATTAAGGAGCAACAGAAGGAGATGGGGTGGAGAGACGGTCTCTTGTGGTACAAAGGCCAACACGGGCGCTATGCATCACAACCAGACAAATGGACTCTCTGGGTTCCTGAGAAACTCAGACACATCATTTTTGTCGCTGCTCATAACTGCTCACTACTGGCGCACCCGGACCGACAAAGAACGCATATGTTCATTTCGAGACGATTCTGGTGGAAGAAGATGAAGGAGAATATTGATGAACAGGTCAATGCATGCATCCCATGCAAGACATCCAAAACACCATTGAAGGCGAATTTTGGCCTGATCGGGACTTTTCCTTTACACTTAGGAATGTTCGAGTTCTTACACACTGATCATGTAGGACCTTTCCCGGTCACAACGGAAGGTTACAGATAACCTTCTAACGGCCATAGACAGAGCCACCAACTATGTATGGGTGGTCCCAGTCAAAGACGTTACGGGCGAAACAACAGCCAAGGCGTTGATTGACAGGATCATCTCACAGATTGGGGTGCCGAGAAAAATATGCTCAGATCGAGGCTCTGACTTTAATAATGAAGTCATCGACAAGCTATCTGCATATTACGGCATGAAATGGCAATATGTCACCGCCTATAACCCCAGAGCGAACGGCAAGATAGAGCGGGTGCATAGACCCCTCAAGGCCGCGCTGAAGATGTATTGTATGAAGAAGGAGAACCAAAAGGCATGGGTGGAGGCAGCATCCTCGTTTGCCTTTGCTATGCATTGCCTACCCTCTACAGCGTTAGGTGGTTCAAAAGGTTCCGTCTCGCCATACCAATTGGTATATGGGCGTGAGCCCGCCATCCCAGCCTCACTGCTGCACCCAAAAGATTCATGGGCAGATCAGGATGAGCTGTTTGGGATGAGACTTCGGGCGAAGATGGAGGCGGAGCAAATAGTACAGGCGCATAGGGAGGCGGAGCGCAGGAAGACTGATGCTGAAGGTGTCAGGCAGGCACACCTGGATCAAGTCAGATTTCAGGTCGGGGATATTGTACTACTGTATCATCCTCAGGTTCCTCAGGGAGTCAGCTCGAAGCTGTTCATCCACTGGAAAGGACCATACCAGATCATGGAACAGATGGGGCCTTTGAATGATAGAATCAGGGGCAGAGGAAAAGTTCAAATAGTCAATGTACGAAGGCTGATTAAGTATGATCCCTTCCTACTTGAAGATGAGTCTGTTGAGCAAGCACTCAAACGGATGGAGGCTGACTTTAAAGAGGTCCCACCAATCCGTCAGAGGATATCTCGGAACGGGATGCCTACAGGGCACCAATTGCGGAGAAGGAGGAGGCTGAGCTGGAGAACAAGCGGGCCACCGACCGCAAAAGTGCGGTGGGGACTCAGACCCGCAAAAGGGTGGAGTTGAACGTGCCGGAAGGAAAGTTCACGGAGGCGCAAATAAGGAGAGCGCAAAATGATCTTATCTACGACCGACCGAGAAAGGCGATAAGGACGGCACGTTCGCAAGGAGTCCATCAAGAGGGGAGCGATGACGGAGATCAAGACCCTCGCGCGGGCAATGACACTCTCGTTCACCCCAGTTGGAAAGAAGGAGATGCGATTGGACATATTTCATGGGCCAAAGACGCTTTTTACTTGGTGAGGCCTGCGGCTCAACAAGTAGCCGATGACACACTCTCAGATTTATATCTCATGAGCGTCATGGCAGTACCTCACAAACGCCATACGCGATCGAATCGAATTTCGACTGCGGCACAAATAATACAACCAGTCTTACATTTCTGGAGGAGTCTGGATCCAGTGGAAGATCCTAAAGTAAGACAATACCTTCCAGTATATAAAGACGCCAAGAAACTTGAGACATGGGATGATACCATATAGTCTCCCACAGATAAAGATCATACCGCGTGGACCATACAAGCACTACCGCGAGGGGTGCTGGACATTCCTTTTGACTTGGCACAAGGCGCAATCCCTCACAAAATTTGGGACGTCCTCGAACAGTCTACCTTAGACTTAACTTTGGTTGGAGGTCCTCCACCAGGTAAAGGAGTCCGCGCGCGTAAACGGCGTCTATAGTAAGTATTTTTTTCTCTAGAAGTATTGTGGACCTGATCGATTGCGAACATAGCATTGATCCAATATCGTCCCGACAACCTTACTTAGATATTAAAGCTACTACAGCATTCATTCTTCTAGAGATTAACAAGACACAGCTGACAAAAAATAGGCATTCTATTCTCTTGCTTCGGCAGAGACAGACGAGACGGCCACGAAACAGCATCGTTACGGGATCGCTATTTGAGTGAGCGATGGTGTTTCCTGGATACGACCCGCATTAGTACCAGAATGATGATCTCATTAAAGACTCTACAGTCTAATCAAGAACTGATATATTAATAACATGAACTGCTATACCGGATTCCATCGATCTCTACTTGTATCGGCATATCGCAAGGTTAGGGCGCACTCAACCCAACTTCGGATATAGTCGTCAGACTTGATCACCTGACACTATATTAAATGATACCGATTTATACAAGGGTATGTCTTCACAAAAAGTAAATGTATTTATGGAAACCGACGACCGGTTATTACATATATATGGAAATGGCGACATTACATTATTACTCAACCATAAAACATTATACTTGGACATACTGCACAAATATCTTATCGACAGAAGAAAGAGGAAGATTTTAATATAGATACTGAATGTGCTAGAGTATATATATGATTGGTACCGGGGCAAGTATCATGGTTGTTTTATAACGGCTCATTCGTGGGTTGATGTATCTTCATACATAACTCTAAACGAATCTTAGTCAGAAAAGAAATCAGTTCAAAGCGTATTATGTCGGAAACGAAGTTCCGCCATAAAAAACTGGGAGGGGGTACTGTGGACATCACCCCCCAAATTATCCGGTAAAAAACTTATTTATAGATTTCGTCTGGCCGGACACGTCTGATATGCCAATTTGATCCTGGTCTTTTGGCGGCTTTTTGTCTTTGCGTCACTGAGCTAATATAACGAGACATCATTCTCTTTTTTGAGGACTGTGTTTGGTTATATTACCGACTTACTCTTCCATTGAGCTATCGTTGGGGATAGTACACTATTGTTATCATTGTCCACAACGTGACTTGAATTTACCGCAATGTGCGTGTTTCACTGGAAATCGGGGGCAAAGGTAATTGAGTGCGGGGAAAAGGCAATAGTTGATTATCAGACTCAGCACTTTAACGACAGCTCAAAATCACTACCGTTGACATTTTACTGTTTTTGACCTGCCCGTTAGATTCTCCTCTGCACGACGTTTTGACTTCACTAACTAGTTTTTGATTTCGATCAGGAATGACTTCAAACGATCAAGTCAAAGTTTTTACCGTTTTGTTACCTTTTTCCCACTCTATTGGCTTTTCCCCCGATTTCCCGTGAACACGCACGTTACGGTAAATTTGTGGACACGCAGTCAAGAGTACGGAAAATAATATTTGCCGTTCACATCCATGCTTTTTACATCATGACTGTGAAAGACTTTTTCAAAAAGCGAATCTCGGACACTTGAACCCACAACTTGGACTTGAAGCCCTCGAGCTCCTTCAAGTGCTACACCAGCATCTTCAAGTGTCACACGATACCAGCTCACAAATCTACGTTCACTGTGATCGTACTTTGCAACCAAAGTCTGCAAACAAGTAGAAATCTACGTACATAAACGAAGTGACCTCTCAGCAATTTACTGGCATTTCACCTACTCTCTGGAGTTAGGACTTAATGCAGCCATAGAGACTTTTAAATAAGAGTTCGTTGTGTATTTATCCCTTGGGGTTGTATCTAAACTCACAATTCGAATTTTCCTTTCAAGTGGAGTTTGCACACACGAGTTTTGTGTGCTCTGTCGACAGATCGATTTGAAAGCACCTCCTACAAGGAAGGTACTACTCAACAAACGTGGGAGATCAGAGGTCATCAAAAACACATATGTGAAACAGATCGTTCACCTGTCTTTGCATTTTCGTGTCGTCTCTCTGTTCTTCTACACTCTATGCAGTCAACCAACACAGACTGAGTATGTGTCTGGTTTTGTTTGTGTTAGGGTCACCACCTTATCACCCAGCAAGATCATCCTCTTTGCTGCTCATCGTACTCTACAAGTGTACCCACACTACCTGGCCTACCCCTGGTAACGTGCAATGTTCGCCAATTCACGCCACGACGATCCCCTGTCGCGTCTTCGGGAACACAAGAGGAAATGTCTGGATCCATTTACTATCCTGGGCGTCCCATGGTCTTCTGCCCTCTGAGAAGAAATTTCAGAATGAAGTTGAGGAAGGGAAATCAACTCCTCTCACTACGGACCTCTCGTGGACTCAATCAACACTTTCGACAAGATTTATTTACTAATTACTCTGGTGAATACCGTAATATTTTACTCAAAGCAGTAAAAGATAAGCAAACTAATTTTCTTCATCTACCATTGGTACCGACACCCTCCCTAAAGTTGATGTGTAATCCTAATATGGCAGCCCACGACATCTACCAGGAGTACCTGGGGCCCACAGGCTCTGCAGCTCAATACGAAGCTCTCTGGAATCAATTGGGTACCTTTATTCCTCTAGAGGAATTTGTTAACCATTTACCGATTTCGACTTCGATCCCTGGGGCGTCTGGATCACTTTCTGGATTGGTAGTTCCAACCCCTGAAAGCACTCCTGCCACCGTGCCCCCATCAACCCTGACTGGTACGATTCCAGCAGTGACATTGGGAAGTATTCCTTCGGGACCTGCACAGCCGACCCACGTCGACGAGTCCCACCACCCCAGCTGCACCACCATCTACTGCAACATCGTCCCCTGTACTAACTCAAATGATGGCCAGCTGCGTTGCCTGTAAGTGCAACAACATTGGCCCCCATCGGTAGGGTACCTTCAACCACCCCTGTCGATCCGTTCGCCCGCCCTGGTAGCCTAGCGAGTGGAGCGACACCCCTGCCCCGGCATGAACCGCATCCATCACTGGCCTCCCTCTGGGCAACACGCTCATCAGCACCACTGGTCAGCCGTACACTGTCGATGTCTGATTCAGCCTTCGCGTCGCCACTTCGACCGATGATCGGCCCTCTTGGACCCATGCCGGCCTTCACAAGGCAGACGACCACCTCGACTGGTTTGTCAGTTCAACCCCCACTACGTCGACACCGGTACGCCCAATGCCTCGCATCTCGCTGATTACAACGTTACAAGGTAGTCGCGTCACGTTGAGCCCCCTCTTCTCCGTTACGGAAGAAGCTTACTCGACCTTGCTCGCTGACGGCACGAACCCCTCGGTGGAGGAACAAGGTGGAGCCTCCGTGACTGCAGCAACTGTGACTGCAACAACTGTGACCCCGCCCCCGCGAGCTCATCCTCGAGTCCAACACCGAGCTCATCATCGAGCTCAACGTCGAGTTCGTCTTCAGGTTTGTCATCCGACCCATCGCCCAGCACGACGACTGTAGCTCCGACTCCTGCCCCTTCGACGGAGACTGGCCCTGCCCGTCCCTTGACGGCTACACCATCCCCGTCACCTACGGGCAATGAGTCCCCTTCGGCATCATCGGGAGGAAGGATCCTACGATCGTCCACTACCGCTGGTATAGTATTACCATCCCGCACATTGCACATGATGGCTCGAGTTCGGTCCCTCTTCGTGATGATCTGTCCGGCGATCGTGCCGACCGCTGACGTCGCCACTCAAGCCCGCGAACTTGCGTTCAACCTACAGTTGAACAACTTATCGATGCTTTTGGCGTGCAACCGCATCATCGACACGGTACACAAGCGGGGCAGCATCATCCCCTACATGCTCATGGAGTATTTCATGGAGGTGTTCAAAGGACGTCTGGACAAGGGAGACACGAAGCGACCAGCTATGCAAGCCCTTAAACTTCGACGCTTTAAGAAGGAAAGCCTCACGGGTTATGTCAATCGGTGCATCACCAGCTACGACACGGCCTACGCCGCTGGCTACTGGACGGCCGACTCCAACCAAGTCCGCGACGTGTCCCGGATGCTCACCCCCATGGAACGTGATCGATGGACTCGGTACGCTGCCGAGATACTCAACATACTTAATGTTGCTTGGCCTCGCGACCACACTGACCTTCTCTCCTGGACCAACTCCCTCGACCTCCACGTCGTGGAAGAATATTGGCCCTGGATGGAAAGTATCACGAAGCCCTCGTCGGCCGCTACCTACAAGCGACAGCGCGATCGCCCTATTCACCCAACGCCTTCTGCCTCCTCTTGCGACCCACCCGTCAAGGTAGACACCCGCCAGAGAACCAGACAGCGCAAAACACAGCAGGAAAACAAGGAGCCCAAGCGCCCGCCACGTCAGAAGCGCAAGGCTGACGGCATGTCGATGGCTCAACCGGCCACATCACCGGATCGTGGACGCCCCAACAAGCGGACCAAGACGGACAAGCCGCTCCCGACTACGAAGAAGACTGCAACACGCCCGCCCCTCACTGGTCGAACGCGATCGTCATCCCTCCGAAGAAATCTTCGATGGTTACGGCCGCCACCAAGTCCGCCGGCGCCCCGACTTCACCAAAGCGCCCGCCCTTCACCGGGGTCTCATGTGCCTATTGCAAGGAACATAATCAGTTCCTCAAGCCAGATCAGACCCCGAAGCATTCGTTTGACCAATGCATATGCAAGCTTCGCCAGCAACGCTATCAAGACGAAGGTAAACACTGCAACTGGAAATCATCCTCGGCCGCCACGCGCAATCCACCTCGAGCATTCCACATGACGATGCGTCCATCGCCTCGGCCAACACGGCGTCCAATTCGCATTTGCACGATCCCGACGGTCGTCTGCGGTAGCATTTATATACGCAAATCTCTTCGGACGGCATCGGATGAAGATTGCATCGGCAAAACTTCATGTCTTTTGGACTCAGCATGCAACTGCAAGGGCGTGGCCCTCCTCGACTAGGTACTACACCAAGGACTTGAGATCGTGTCGCTCCCACCCGTCGACGCACGCCCATCCGTGGGTATTGACGCAGTCCTCGCTGAAGGCATCGAACTATTCGTCTCGGCCACCCCGACGTCTCCGCTCGATGCAATCGCGATCTATATCTCGAGCCACCTGCCTGATGGTATGAACTTGCTTCTCGCCAACGAGGTCGCGGCCCAGCTCAACCTTTCTATCGACGACGCGCAAGCGATCCGGCCCACAGACTACATGCCTCTGAAGCCTGCTTCCAAGCAAATCGTCTATGAGACTGAGTTTCACCTCTTCGAGACACCACTACAGATCGGTGATCTACAATTGGCCACGGTCGGCTACGACTTCCGCCCTACAGCATGGCGAAGGAAACGTCCTACCCGATAGCCAAGTTCAACAAAATCATCGATCGCCGTCCCAGCCCACAACTTCCTTCGACTTCACACGACCTCCTGTCCACCTCGAACGCTCACCTCTACGGTCGCCACGTCAACCTGTTCATGATGCCACACAAGCGGGCGCCTAGCGACTTCAGCGTCGGAAAACTGGAAGAGGAAGACGAAGAGGAAGACGAAGAGGAAGCCGATGAGGACAAGAAGGTCACCAAAGAAGAAGAAGAAGAAGACGAAGTTGAGCTGGTTGAAACGGAAAGCGAGCCTTCCCCTCACCGGCGCAGAAGGAAAACGTCACATACGCGCTCGTGGAGGGCACTTACTGGACAAACACACACCGCCGCCATCCTCTAAGCGACAAAAGCTGGAAGCGTCTCCGAGCTCAGAGGAGTCACCGGCCCCTTCCGCTGCTGCTACCGCTACCCCTACTACGAGCTCGTCCATGCACCAATGGCAGCCTACACCTTCCTCTCGAGCATCTTAAACGCCTTCGACTACATGGTGGTTGAATTCAGCCATGAGAAGGGAGGACGAATTGGTACACAACTCACTCAATCCCAAGGCAGGTCCTCGGTGACACGACGATCCTTAAGCTACGCAGCTCCGTCGTCGTCGTCATCATCATTGTCATCATCATCGGCATCATCGTCGTCGTCATCCGCCTCGATTTTGGCTTTGCCATCCTCGGCCGTCGCCGCTGCGCCACCGGCCAAACCATCTTTGGCTTCGTCATCATCATCCTCATCATCACAAGGAACGAAGGCGCCTATGATTGCCGAATGCTCGGCTACGAGTGTAAAAGGCGAGGACCTTAGGCGCGGCCTCAAGAATGCACCACAGACCCCGCTACCCCCGCTGCCGATCGTACCGACTTCACGTCAACCCGGCAGATCTACACCAGTTCGGGAAAGGAAGTCCGCAGATTCACCCATGTCTTCTCCGGGATCCCTGTTCGAGACCAGCTCCAACAGTGCCATCCTCGGACAGGAGTGTCCATCCCGTCCGCGGCTTACTCGGCCGGCCATCAGAGGAGGCCCCCAGACCAGCCTCGGGAGCCAATGTGTCCCCCATCCGTCGGACGCGGCCGCCTGGATGAATTTTCCCTCCGCACGCTTCAAGTATTTGAGCCTCGGCCAATGACACCAACCGACCGTGCCCGCATTGGCAACCCCATACACCTCCAACAGACTGAGTTCGCCACTCCATCAGCCATCGTAAGCGCAGGCTCGGCTCGACCCGAGACCTACCATTCAGTTCGACCAGTACCGGACACATGGATACGCCCAACCGAGCCTACGCGCCCTACTAGAATCACCCCTGGTATGGATATATACCTGTGGATTGTCAAGGAAATCTACGCCAACTACTTCCAACGTTAGCACCCGTCTGCATTGCCGGTACACACCCCAGGTGCCAACACCTTGGTTACTGGATCCCGGAACAGATGTTTACCAGTCAAGGCCTATGGCCCGACAATGCCATCTGGACTAATCCCGCCAACCAATGGGTTCACCCTCGAGTGGAACGAGCATTGCTGCAAATAGCAGACGACGGACGTGGGACCTACCGGATCCCGCCACCGGAAAATGAAATCAGATGGCAATCCGTAGAACGCATGTATTTCCCACATACTGATCACTACAGCTTCATTGCTTTTCCGCTTTTGGCACGAACCTTCTCTCCATGGGACGCAGTGTCGAACACATCGTCTAGCTCGTCATCGAGCTCATCTTCGAGCACAACTTCGAGCTCATCTTCGAGCACAACTTCGAGCTCATCTTCGAGCACAACTTTGAGTTCATCCTCGAGTTCATCATCGAGCTCGTTCTCAAGTTCGTCATCGAGTTCATCGTCTGTACAGCGTCCCCAACGCACTCGACAGAGTAGCATCTGGCTACGAACCGACCCTTACCAGATGTACGGACGCACTCCTTGGGGCCAAGAACATGAAAGCTTCGATGTCGCTACATTCGGTCTTGATCGCGACAAGCCTACACACCTCATGCAGCAATATTGGCCGCCTCGCAAATACGCCTCACGAGATAGACCCGGATACCTATCAGGGCATCACGATGGGACTTGATCTTAAACTTTTGTCGATCGGAGATACCCCCAGTGCTGTCGTCAACACCGAAGCCCTATGCCTACTCAGATTTCCCAACACCGCTCACCAACGTCTGTTACGGACTCAGAGAGCCGGCCTCACGACGGACAGCGTGCAAGGAATTCTCAACAAACCGAAAGGCTCCACTCATGATGCACGAATTCATGAAGTCCGGATTGAGTTCCATCATTTTTCACTTTGGCCCGGCGCATGGACGAAGCACGGCACAACTTTTGTGTTCGGCCCTCGTCGGCCGCCACGTGGAGCCCACCGGCGACGTGGATTATTTCTACGCAGGTATGTCCTATCATGAGCTTTAACGCCCATGGGGATACAAGATATCATCACATCTTGGACTCATTGTCGGCAGCGCCCCGGATGATAGTAGTTAAATACTTCTCGGGACAGTATCCTAAATGTACTCTCTGAAGGTGAACTGCTATTCCCCTGGTGTTGTCTGGGGAACCCGACGTCAGGCCAATACACCATGACCCCTGGATTCGGTGGCCCAGCATACCAACGCTACGTGTTCAAACTCCCGACACGAGAACGCTGCTTCGCTCTACAGCACTACTTCCACCGACTCCCTTGCATCGATCCTATATGGCTGAAAATTATTGCAACGGACTCCTTCTACGATATCCATGATATCCCGGTACGGGAGCGCATCTACGAATGCACTGTTGACCTCCCTCGGAGCTACTTTGACATCAACCTCTCCAACTATCTTCGGGAGGCCCACAACTGGTCTGACCCCAACAACCCAGACGCTAACAACAGGAAGTGGCACACTATGTTTCAATGGGTTCGATACGACAACGTGCACTGGATCATAGTTTAAATTCCCATCTTCCTTATCGCCAGTCAAACCGGCCTCCGCCACAGTTGCGAGATCCATGAAGTCCACCATCCCGCTGACAATACTCCCTGCGACTACGACATCGTCAACCCGTACTCACGAGAGAAACGTTTGCGAGGCCCTATCGGCGTTCCATGCACTTCCATGTGGGAAGTAGACAATTTGCCTAATCCCTACATCCGGATATGGAGCGTGGGAGAAAATCTCGCGGCGCTGCCGGACGACGAACACTCCCGCGGGACACTGGCTCAATTTGAAGTCACCCGACACTACGAAACGCCTCCGCTATTTTTTACTGCGAAATGAAGATGTCTGAGACGGATCTCAAGTTAAGACCCTCCTGAATCTCCTACTTGCAGTCAGAACGCTGAGCTCGTGGGAAACACGCGGACACTACCGCGTCGGATATTCCTTCGGGGAGTACATCACCCAGGATTCGACATGTGCCTGATCACGGCAGGACAGCCCGGAGCACTAGGATCCAGCACACGCCCGATCGACGTCGAGACTGACCTGGACGACATACAGTTCGAGGCAGATCCCGGTTTCGGCGCCAGCTCCAGCAGTTCGAGCTCCAGCTCGGGCCCGGCGCCCACCAGCAGTCCGGGACCAGCTCCCGCTTCGACACTAGTTATTCAGAGTACTGCAAGCACATTGCCTGCATCTACTCACCTAGAGTTACAAAGACAGCATGTAACACCAGACAGCCGACTCCGCACCCGAGATGAGACTGTGACGACGACGATACGACAAAACTGAACTCGCCCGGCCCGACAGGTAGCCAACCAGCTACGGCCACATCATCGTCATCATCGTCTTCCTCAACTGCGGTGACATCGCAGTCGTCCCACTCCATGCACCTACGGTCCCGACAAAGATCACAAGCGGAATAGCCTCCTCTTGAATCGGCCACACAGCCTATCTACCCAGATATGTTCCGCCTTGCTGTCATCAACCCCGACCTACGTAGGTATATGCGTCTCAAGATCTTGAAACAGATCAATCATCTTGCGCACATGAAATCGATCTGCTGCGTCTCCTCTTGCGGACTCAATACCGCTACAACCTATCTTTCAGACAAGCTTGAACGGCTTGGAAACGCCACCTTTAGTACAACCGATTGCCCATTGGATCGACATCGGACAACATACGATAATGCCTCGTCTCCAATACGAGCCAGACCTCGACGCTGGTACCCGACAAAACCTCCCCGATACCCTCTTCGCCTTCCGAGCCTCACGCAAAGCGTTCCTTATACCCCACTTACCATGATGTATTTGCACAGCAAAACACTGCGAAGCTAGTAATCCCTCTGATCGGCCTACACAAACAGCATTTCAGCTCTCCGCTATACAGCTTTCGCACCTAGGTAC
Source organism: Paulinella micropora (assembly GCA_019918135.1). Lineage (NCBI taxonomy): Eukaryota > Cercozoa > Imbricatea > Euglyphida > Paulinellidae > Paulinella > Paulinella micropora. Next base: position 50,113 of record WBZZ01001178.1, on the reverse strand, counting down.
GATAGGAAATTCTACAGGAGCTCAACTATTTCAGCAACTGCGGCCTCATCATCCCTTACTCTCTGGACCGCGCATTCTTCAACGCATCAGGAGCCATCAACGGTGTGGCAAGCGTCGAAGACAAAGGGCGCGTCTGACAGATGCTCGCTAACTAGTTTACAAGGGGAAATATTAATATAGTGTGGATCCTGTTAGGTATTCAATAGGTACCATGCCATCACAGTGGACACACCTTGTTTTAATAGACAAGACTGATGCTAAGTGATACTGCAGTGTCATTCCATTGGATTTGCTTTCAATCAGTCCATGACAGAAAGCACTCGCCGCAACCAACAGTAGATACATTTTGTCAGCATCTGATTGACAGTTTCTTTTATTTTATTCTATTTATTTTATTTATTTATTTATTAATATATATTTTTATATTAATATATATATATATATTTCATGATAATTTTTTTTTTGCCTTGGTTTGTCTTTTTTTTTTTTGTTTGTTTTTGTTTTGTTTTTGTTTGTTTTTTTTTTTTGGGGGGGGGGGGTGTTGCGCAATCACATGATTTGATGACATACACGTACCGTCACGGTTTATGCATAAACGCAATTACTGGTAACTATCAATCACTTTTTCCATACTAAGACTTAAATACTGATAAATAAATAAACGATGAAGACAAATAAATGACGCTGATATATAAATCATACCGTTTCTGCATGCGTGCCATTCAACTTACTCAGTTGTATGATACTATGATACTGCATACATGCAATTCAACTAATTCTCTTTTACGGTACATAGTAACGATACTGACTGATGTGAAATAGTTGAAACAAACTTCAAACATAAATCAATGTTCGTATATTCATGCATTTGCAAAAGTAAATTAAAATCTACCACTGGTTGGAAACAACACGGTTGGATCATATTAGATTTGCAAACTTTATCTAACATCTAGAGTTGTTGCATAAATAGAGTGTAAATGTCAATCAAAGAAAGAAAAGAGGTCATCCACATTGATCACTAGTGCTTATTCTCCGACCTCTACGTACTAACTAATTGTAAAGTAGATAATGTATAAATTTCAACAACACAGAAAATAGCATACACTGTAAACTGCTGCCTGGATGGTCAACAATCTTTACATAATGGTTGACACAACTTGTAAAAAGTGGTTTGAATTTTTGAGTTGAATAAAAACATAAATACCAATCGAAACAAGTTGTACTACGCTGCAAATTTAATATTTACGTGTTGGGGAAGCTATCTGTGAAAACCAGAATGTCATAGCTTTTCTAGAAGTGACTTAAATATGAAACTGAAACCAGGCACCAACCACTTTTTTTCACGAATTTTCGTTGCCTTTTTTTACGTGGCGGGGACCTTTTTTTTTTTTTTTTTCAACATCATGTCTGCGCACCAAGAGCTTCTCACAGTCCGTGTGCGTCTTCCGGTCAGGGAATTTGGTGAGGCTTATGCCAAACAAAAATGGCCTGATGACTGGAAGACGAGGGAGATTGAGGGTACTGTTTCTCGACAGTATGGTCGTACAAAAGACAAGTTTTGGATGAAGTGGGATGCGGAGGATGAAGACGATTCCATGATGATTGCTTCGGAGATTATCAAATACAGAATTGAAGGGAGTGGCTCTGCCGATAACGGCATACTTGGGCAAGGCCAGGAAATCGACGGGGATGCCAAAAATGCAATAAATGCTGGGTAGACTTGTTTTTCTTGAACCTCGAATTTTTCTTGTGATGTCGAATGGTTTCTCTGCGTGTTTGCAGTGAGGACGGCTTGATACCCAGCGACCCTGATGACGATGGTTATGTGTACCTATCCCTACCTGGTTTCAGCTATTTTGTGCAATTTGCTTCTGTTTTGTTCTCGGCCAAGGACGATGCTGGAAGTATAGTAGATTTCTGTACTTCCATACATGCATCGGCGTTGGCTGTCAGTATTCCTTACTGTACTGTTTTCCAACAGACCGCCAGAGTCGGGGGATGAGTCGGGTAGTTCAATCGATGAAGAGGATCAAAAAGAAGGAGATATGGACAACAAACGAGCCCCTCATCGCAGCGACTCACTTGTCAGTGACGATGATGTCGAAGAAGATGAGGGGTCTGGTGAAGACGAGGAGGAGGATCCGGCACTAGAGATTGACGAAGGCGATAGCCTACCTGCCAGTGAGTTCAAAGATGTCAAAGAATGGAAGGTGGGTGTTGCACCTCCTCGTGTGCTGCCGGCATTCGAAGGGCAGTCCAGGGCATCACTTTCTGTGCGTTCCCCCGACCTCCTCAGTATGGTGGATATTTTCTTTATGTTCTTACCCACGCAATTCTGGCAGAATGTCACAAGAAACACCAACAAGTATGCAACCTGGAAACGTAATCTCAACCACTCAGAGCGTCAGCGGCCTTGGGTACCCGTGACACTATCTGACATACTTTCATTTTTGGCGATCCTTATAATGATGGGGGTGATGGGGTTGCCTGCTGAAACAGATTATTGGATTGGCGCTGTGTCAGACTTCTGGCAGTGGCCAGACCTTGCAAACATCATGGGGTACGTGAGGTATCAGAATATCAAACGTTATTTTCATCTCACTGACCCCCGTC